>NW_024121210.1:15495074-15633185 GCF_016745375.1 Pimephales promelas
CGTTTTTTTTTTCTGGTCAAATTTTGAGTTTCCATATCTCAGCTCTGGAAGGGTCTAGAGCCTCCATTTTTGCACTCAGGTCTAAGTCTCATGGCCCTCTATCATAATCCAGAGTTTCGAGAAAATTGGGGATACTTAATTTTTCGCCCAAAAAAAAAAACGTAAGGGTAACACTGTCGTTTTTTTTCTGGTCGAAATTTTGAGTTTCCATATCTCAGCTCTGGAAGGGTCTAGAGCCTCCATTTTTGCACTCAGGTCTAAGTCTCATGGCCCTCTATCATAATCCAGAGTTTCAAGAAGATTGGGGATACTTAATTTTTCGCCCCCCCAAAAAAAACGTAAGGGGTAACACTGTCGTTTTTTTTTTCTGGTCGAAATTTTGAGTTTCCATATCTCAGCTCTGGAAGGGTCTAGAGCCTCCATTTTTGCACTCAGGTCTAAGTCTCATGGCCCTCTATCATAATCCAGAGTTTCGAGAAGATTGGGGATACTTAATTTTTCGCCCAAAAAAAAAAACGTAAGGGGTAACACTGTCGTTTTTTTTTCTGGTCGAAATTTTGAGTTTCCATATCTCAGCTCTGGAAGGGTCTAGAGCCTCCATTTTTGCACTCAGGTCTAAGTCTCATGGCCCTCTATCATAATCCAGAGTTTCGAGAAAATTGGGGATACTTAATTTTTCGCCCAAAAAAAAAAAACGTAAGGGGTAACACTGTCGTTTTTTTTTCTGGTCGAAATTTTGAGTTTCCATATCTCAGCTCTGGAAGGGTCTAGAGCCTCCATTTTTGCACTCAGGTCTAAGTCTCATGGCCCTCTATCATAATCCAGAGTTTCAAGAAGATTGGGGATACTTAATTTTTCGCCCCCCCAAAAAAACGTAAGGGGTAACACTGTCGTTTTTTTTTCTGGTCGAAATTTTGAGTTTCCATATCTCAGCTCTGGAAGGGTCTAGAGCCTCCATTTTTGCACTCAGGTCTAAGTCTCATGGCCCTCTATCATAATCCAGAGTTTCAAGAAGATTGGGGATACTTAATTTTTCGCCCCCCCAAAAAAAAACGTAAGGGGTAACACTGTCGTTTTTTTTTCTGGTCGAAAGTTTGAGTTTCCATATCTCAGCTCTGGAAGGGTCTAGAGCCTCCATTTTTGCACTCAGGTCTAAGTCTCATGGCCCTCTATCATAATCCAGAGTTTCGAGAAAATTGGGGATACTTAATTTTTCGCCCCCAAAAAAAAAACGTAAGGGGTAACACTGTCGTTTTTTTTTCTGGTCGAAATTTTGAGTTTCCATATCTCAGCTCTGGAAGGGTCTAGAGCCTCCATTTTTGCACTCATGTCTAAGTCTCATGGCCCTCTATCATAATCCAGAGTTTCAAGAAGATTGGGGATACTTAATTTTTCGCCCCCCAAAAAAAAACGTAAGGGGTAACACTGTCGTTTTTTTTTCTGGTCGAAATTTTGAGTTTCCATATCTCAGCTCTGGAAGGGTCTAGATCCTCAATTTTTGCACTCAGGTCTAAGTCTCATGGCCCTCTATCATAATCCAGAGTTTCGAGAAGATTGGGATACTTAATTTTTTTCGCCCCCCAAAAAAAACGTAAGGGGTAACACTGTCGTTTTTTTTTCTGGTCGAAATTTTTGAGTTTCCATATCTCAGCTCTGGAAGGGTATAGAGCCTCCATTTTTGCACTCAGGTCTAAGTCTCATGGCCCTCTATCATAATCCAGAGTTTCAAGAAGATTGGGGATACTTAATTTTTCGCCCCCCAAAAAAAAACGTAAGGGGTAACACTGTCGTTTTTTTTTCTGGTCGAAATTTTGAGTTTCCATATCTCAGCTCTGGAAGGGTCTAGAGCCTCCATTTTTGCACTCAGGTCTAAGTCTCATGGCCCTCTATCATAATCCAGAGTTTCAAAAAAAATTGGGGATACTTAATTTTTCGCCCAAAAAAAAAAACGTAAGGGGTAACACTGTCGTTTTTTTTTCTGGTCGAAATTTTGAGTTTCCATATCTCAGCTCTGGAAGGGTCTAGAGCCTCCATTTTTGCACTCAGGTCTAAGTCTCATGGCCCTCTATCATAATCCAGAGTTTCAAGAAGATTGGGGATACTTAATTTTTCGCCCCCCAAAAAAAACGTAAGGGGTAACACTGTCGTTTTTTTTTCTGGTCGAAATTTTGAGTTTCCATATCTCAGCTCTGGAAGGGTCTAGAGCCTCCATTTTTGCACTCAGGTCTAAGTCTCATGGCCCTCTATCATAATCCAGAGTTTCGAGAAAATTGGGGATACTTAATTTTTCGCCCAAAAAAAAAAACGTAAGGGGTAACACTGTCGTTTTTTTTTCTGGTCGAAATTTTGAGTTTCCATATCTCAGCTCTGGAAGGGTCTAGAGCCTCCATTTTTGCACTCAGGTCTAAGTCTCATGGCCCTCTATCATAATCCAGAGTTTCAAGAAAATTGGGGATACTTAATTTTTCGCCCCCAAAAAAAAAACGTAAGGGGTAACACTGTCGTTTTTTTTTCTGGTCGAAATTTTGAGTTTCCATATCTCAGCTCTGGAAGGGTCTAGAGCCTCATTTTTGCACTCAGGTCTAAGTCTCATGGCCCTCTATCATAATCCAGAGTTTCGAGAAAATTGGGGATACTTAATTTTTCGCCAAAAAAAAAAAACGTAAGGGGTAACACTGTCGTTTTTTTTTCTGGTCGAAATTTTGAGTTTCCATATCTCAGCTCTGGAAGGGTCTAGAGCCTCCATTTTTGCACTCAGGTCTAAGTCTCATGGCCCTCTATCATAATCCAGAGTTTCAAGAAGATTGGGGATACTTAATTTTTCGCCCCCCCAAAAAAACGTAAGGGGTAACACTGTCGTTTTTTTTTTCTGGTCGAAATTTTGAGTTTCCATATCTCAGCTCTGGAAGGGTCTAGAGCCTCCATTTTTGCACTCAGGTCTAAGTCTCATGGCCCTCTATCATAATCCAGAGTTTCGAGAAAATTGGGGATACTTAATTTTTCGCCCCCAAAAAAAAAACGTAAGGGGTAACACTGTCGTTTTTTTTTCTGGTCGAAATTTTGAGTTTCCATATCTCAGCTCTGGAAGGGTCTAGAGCCTCCATTTTTGCACTCAGGTCTAAGTCTCATGGCCCTCTATCATAATCCAGAGTTTCAAGAAGATTGGGGATACTTAATTTTTCGCCCCCCAAAAAAAAAACGTAAGGGGTAACACTGTCGTTTTTTTTTCTGGTCGAAATTTTGAGTTTCCATATCTCAGCTCTGGAAGGGTCTAGATCCTCAATTTTTGCACTCAGGTCTAAGTCTCATGGCCCTCTATCATAATCCAGAGTTTCGAGAAGATTGGGGATACTTAATTTTTCGCCCCCCCAAAAAAAACGTAAGGGGTAACAGTGTCGTTTTTTTTTCTGGTCGAAATTTTGAGTTTCCATATCTCAGCTCTGGAAGGGTATCGAGCCTCCATTTTTGCACTCAGGTCTAAGTCTCATGGCCCTCTATCATAATCCAGAGTTTCAAGAAGATTGGGGATACTTAATTTTTCGCCCCCCAAAAAAAACGTAAGGGGTAACACTGTCGTTTTTTTTTTCTGGTCGAAATTTTGAGTTTCCATATCTCAGCTCTGGAAGGGTCTAGAGCCTCCATTTTTGCACTCAGGTCTAAGTCTCATGGCCCTCTATCATAATCCAGAGTTTCGAGAAAATTGGGGATACTTAATTTTTCGCCCAAAAAAAAAAACGTAAGGGGTAACACTGTCGTTTTTTTTTCTGGTCGAAATTTTGAGTTTCCATATCTCAGCTCTGGAAGGGTCTAGAGCCTCCATTTTTGCACTCAGGTCTAAGTCTCATGGCCCTCTATCATAATCCAGAGTTTCAAGAAGATTGGGGATACTTAATTTTTCGCCCCCCCAAAAAAAACGTAAGGGGTAACACTGTCGTTTTTTTTTCTGGTCGAAATTTTGAGTTTCCATATCTCAGCTCTGGAAGGGTCTAGAGCCTCCATTTTTGCACTCAGGTCTAAGTCTCATGGCCCTCTATCATAATCCAGAGTTTCGAGAAGATTGGAGATACTTAATTTTTCGCCCAAAAAAAAAACGTAAGGGGTAACACTGTCGTTTTTTTTTTCTGGTCGAAATTTTGAGTTTCCATATCTCAGCTCTGGAAGGGTCTAGAGCCTCCATTTTTGCACTCAGGTCTAAGTCTCATGGCCCTCTATCATAATCCAGAGTTTCGAGAAAATTGGGGATACTTAATTTTTCGCCCAAAAAAAAAAAACGTAAGGGGTAACACTGTCGTTTTTTTTTCTGGTCGAAATTTTGAGTTTCCATATCTCAGCTCTGGAAGGGTCTAGAGCCTCCATTTTTGCACTCAGGTCTAAGTCTCATGGCCCTCTATCATAATCCAGAGTTTCAAGAAGATTGGGGATACTTAATTTTTCGCCCCCCAAAAAAAAACGTAAGGGGTAACACTGTCGTTTTTTTTTCTGGTCGAAATTTTGAGTTTCCATATCTCAGCTCTGGAAGGGTCTAGAGCCTCCATTTTTGCACTCAGGTCTAAGTCTCATGGCCCTCTATCATAATCCAGAGTTTCAAGAAGATTGGGGATACTTAATTTTTCGCCCCCAAAAAAAACGTAAGGGGTAACACTGTCGTTTTTTTTTCTGGTCGAAATTTTGAGTTTCCATATCTCAGCTCTGGAAGGGTCTAGAGCCTCCATTTTTGCACTCAGGTCTAAGTCTCATGGCCCTCTATCATAATCCAGAGTTTCGAGAAAATTGGGGATACTTAATTTTTCGCCCAAAAAAAAAACGTAAGGGGTAACACTGTCGTTTTTTTTTTCTGGTCGAAATTTTGAGTTTCCATATCTCAGCTCTGGAAGGGTCTACTCTAGAGCCTCCATTTTTGCACTCAGGTCTAAGTCTCATGGCCCTCTATCATAATCCAGAGTTTCAAGAAGATTGGGGATACTTAATTTTTCGCCCCCCAAAAAAAAACGTAAGGGGTAACACTGTCGTTTTTTTTTCTGGTCGAAATTTTGAGTTTCCATATCTCAGCTCTGGAAGGGTCTAGAGCCTCCATTTTTGCACTCAGGTCTAAGTCTCATGGCCCTCTATCATAATCCAGAGTTTCGAGAAAATTGGGGATACTTAATTTTTCGCCCCCCCCAAAAAAAAAACGTAAGGGGTAACACTGTCGTTTTTTTTTTTCTGGTCGAAATTTTGAGTTTCCATATCTCAGCTCTGGAAGGGTCTAGAGCCTCCATTTTTGCACTCAGGTCTAAGTCTCATGGCCCTCTATCATAATCCAGAGTTTCGAGAAAATTGGGGATACTTAATTTTTCGCCCCAAAAAAAAACATAAGGGGTAACACTGTCGTTTTTTTTTTGGGGGCGAAAAATTAAGTATCCCCAATTTTCTCGAAACTCTGGATTATGATAGAGGGCCATGAGAAAATGTTGCTTGCTTCTGTGTTTGGATTGAAGTGCTGCCATGCTTCTCTTAAATGTAGAATTTTTTTAAATATAATTACTACATGCAGAGCTTTACTGGCATTTGATTGGATGACAAGCGTCCAATCTCATGGACTGCAGGCTTTAAACTAGGTGAAATGCTCCAGAAGTTAAAAAAGGGGGCTGACATGTAATGTCCATTGTAATGGACACAGGGTCCGAATGGGTTAAGAAGAGTGATCATTTATGCAAAAATCAAATGAAAAGTATAAATGTGATAAAAGGGGTGGAATTGTTGGGGAAATTTTAATCTCACATATTATATTTCATATGATTATTGGGTCTTATGTTTTTATCTGTTCACTGATGTTATGTAATAACGGAGGAATGTCTTATGGTTTTGCTATCCGTGAAGGAGGTAATTTGTCTTTCCTTTATCAGGAGTGGAGTAAGGCACCAGAGAACCGGCCGGGTCAGAGGTCATCTTAGACTGGGGAGGATAGAGAGGGTTAGCGGTAAATCTAACATAGCATGTGAATCTTAATGCTTGTGGAATTTTACAGAGAAGGCTTGAAAATCCTGAGTTTGGATTTTGGCCTGAACCCAGAGTACTCGCCCATCACAGGTTGCGATATAGTTAATGGGGAGATGGGGTGGTGGTGGGATGCAGTAAGTTTACTGTATATATTACCTCTTATTTCCTACAATATTAATTAGGTTGATTATTTGAACATACTCCTCTAAAAATTTTAATTAAACATCCAACACTCAACCACATACCACACTATCAGTACACTATATACTCCAATGCACACAAAAATAAAGAGCAATAGTGAGTAGTACATGCTACATAACACTCTTCTTTAACCCATTTACCTTACTCTAAACAAAGAGGGTAGTAAACTCATTTTTAATTGAAAGCCAGCCTTGGAAAATTCATAACTAGCTGCAAGAATGACAATAAACAGGCCTGGAGCTTTCTGAACACTAGTATTTTTGAGGAAAATACAACAGTTTGTTTGCTGTTGATGCTAAAAAAAAGTCACGCTTATAGACCATTTCACAAGATGTAAACAACACTGGTCCAGAAGCACTTCCAGTTTCAGTTTGTAACTGTTTTCTTTATTTCACATTTAAAGAAAACATCTTAAAGATGTTTGTTTAACTTTTTGATTCGGTTGTATATGTTCTGTTGGTTGTATTTTATCCCAGCTTTTATGTAGTGTTAAAAAACTGAAACAGGAAGTGCTTCTGGACCAGTGTTGTTTACATCTTGTGAAATGGTCTATATTTAAAGGTAATCAGTCCACCAGTACCCTGGTGAGAAAAGTACCTTTAGCATACTTTTAAAAAGAGTATTGTTACAGAAACAATATACTTTTTAAAGCATATACTTAAGTGCAAACTGAATGTAATGTTTTTGGACACTTATACATGTAATCACAATTTCAATCAAATGAAAATGTATTAGAGTTTACATTTATAATAAACACAATTAGCTGAATTAGAGCTTTTGACCCACTTAGGACTTAAGTGCATCTTTAAATTTAATTTCTAATTACTTCTTTTGTCTGAAATATGTTTAAATGTACTGTCGAATTTGGTGACAAGCATTTATGGTAAACTAAAATATACTTTAATGTAATTTCTATTGAAACTTGTACGTCATGTATTTAAAAATATTTGGAATTATCCACGTAATGATTTCACTTTAGAGCATTTAACATACATTCATTTTAAATGTAGTATTGAAGAACTCTGAAGAAATTATAATCAAGTATTTTACTTAGTATGTTATTCAACACATCAAAATAAGTGTACTTCTGGTATAAGTGGACATTTGAACTGATGTCGTGCCATTTCTTGGTTCTTATAACTTTCTAAAGAAAATTGTTGGCTTGATGGAGCAAGAATAAACGTCATACCAATGAATTACTGAATCTTTGGGAGGGGAGGAGTCCTGTTTGCTTCCAGATCACTGGGTTGGGATATAACTGAAATCGTTCAGTCTTTTCCAGGCAGTGACACAGGAAACACAAACGGATTTTCTTTGATTTGCATTAGTGTACTATATTACTTTCTGTATTGGATTACTTTTTGGCAATGATACCACTCCAATATATGGCTGATCACTGCAATGAAGGTTACAGGTGCTTTTCTACAAGGTTAACCAAAGGACTTAAAAGGTAATGCAAAACTCAAAGTGGTTTGTTCTAGCATGCTGAATATTCATTGGAAGCAGTGTATGAATTGAGAAGAAAACCTTCTTCAAAAATTACACATTGCCACATGTAGATAAGACAAACATGTACATACACTTCAACATCTGTGGTTGAAACTTAGAATTGCATGTTAAAGTTCACAAAGTGTAACATGCAGAGGATTTCCATGTATGGTATGCTTCATCAATCTGCGATGATGTACACGGCTAGGAAAAAAAAAATCGCAAAAATGTGCTAAAATCATAACACTGGGACAATACCGTCAAATGCCCACCTTTCTGTCGTAGTGGCAATAACACAATATATCAGATATCAGCTAAAACGTTACCAAGAAATCCCAACAAGCTCTATACATGAAATATAGTATTTGAAGAATTAAGTAATTTAGCGGACATGACATAAGCACGGAAGGACAACAAGGGTACATCCATTTTTGACATCCGAACTCATCAAACTGTTCCGCGAGAGTTTTAGTTGGTTCTTCGACATCTCCGTCACCGAAGCCATGGTATGTGAACCATCTAATTTCAATTGTAATGTTTATAGCTAGAAAAATTCGCTTAAATCTATAACGTTTTTACCATGATGACTCTATAACTCATTACGACGACAGCAAGCATTTACAACATGTGTACAGAGTTTACACTGCGCAGCATCTTATGACCTTGGAAAGATGTAAAGTTTCATAACTTTGTTTAATCAATTTAATTTCTAAAGAAACATCTTTAAATCATTGTTGGATGTATTATAGGGTGTGACACTAGAAGAAAACAGTGGAGAGATTCAGCCTGAAGTCAGTTTTGATAATACAAACTCATCTGGAGTTAGTAAATGATGTTAGTTATACAGACTATTGTTATAGATCACTGTTATGTGTTCTGTTAGAGGATGCAGAACACTGATAGCCAACTCAAAAGTTGAATTAAAATGAATTTGTATTCGCTAAAAAAAAAAAAAAAAAGTTCTGTTATCTTTTATTTTAAGGTTCCTTTACGACATGTGGACAACCAGGAAGCGATTTATGAAGGCATATTTGAGGAAGCTAATATATCAATTGAACCTGCTGTAAAGGTAATGAGAAGAAAGCATGGATCACGATTTTTCTAAATGATTTAAGATTCTTTACTAACAATTACACATTTTCAGCTTTCAGTGCAGTGCGAGGACGACCAACGGGGCCTTTGTGGGCAGATTGAGATTGTGTATGATGATATGTCATACTTCATCTATCTCCAACCTCAGCCTGAGCCAGATATTGATGAAGAAGGCATTGTAATCAACATGGAAGAAGATTCAGGCCAGAAATTGGATTAATGTGCAATTGATATCAACTGTAGCATGAGAATGATCAGGGGAGTAAAAGCATGAAGGACTTTTCACACTATACTGAACTTTCCTTTCAGCGTCATTTCACATGTCATTTGAAAGGTTTAGCTGATCCATGTTCAGTAGTGTTGACAGAAAATATCATAAGGCACTTTTATGTACAAATTGGAAATGAAGGAGTTTTTGTTTGAATTTTGAAGAACGGCACATGTGTAGATTATGTTGTTCAGTTGCCAAACTCTCTAACTTAATATGAGTAAAATATATTTTCATGTATGATGAGGTGTCAAACCCACCCAATAAAATACTCTTTCTCCCTAAAACACTATGTGTATATATAATTGTGTCCCTGTTGTATTGCAAAACACTTGTGCTGCGGACCTGTGGTTGAGGGGATACAGGTAAGGTTATAGAGACAGGTTTGGCTATCTGTTATGGGTTAAGTTCTAAGGGAAGGGTCATCAGTGTAATTATAAAATAATTACATGCAGGTGTTTTTGAAATATGCTAAAAATAAAGTAAAAATGTTTGACCTTCTCCTGAAGATTGACAGTTTCCATTTTCTTTGTTTAAATACAATAAATCATTTTACTTTTGCAACAAGTGTTGGATCACATTTCTGGGGCAGAGGACTGAAGTAACACAGTCTCATCCCAAAAAGTCATATAACTGACGTCTTGGGGCGTATTTTGACCATACGTCAATATCTGCCTTTTTAGGGCCCCCTTAAACGTCGGTAGATGGCGATCCCGGGCCGTCATACAACTGACGCTTTACCTTTAACGTCAGTTAGGTGACGGGTTAGGTTTAGGTCTGGGGTAGAGTTAGGATCCCATAACCTCATCTACCGACGTTTAAGGGGGCCCTAAAAAGGCGAATATTGACGTATGGTCAAAAGATGTCCCAAAACGTCAGTTATATGACGTCTTGGGATGAGACCGGGTTGACTGAAGCGAACCCGCCACGCTTACGTTTACGCTGTTTTGGTTTTTTTTAGTTATTTAAGTTTGTTACCCTCTCCCAACCCTAGACTGGGAGTAGGTCGTATTCGTATCCAGTGTTGTGCAAGTTACTTCCAAACTGTAATACATTAGGTATTACTTGTTACTGTTATTTAAAAGTAATTCATTACCTTACAATATTACTGTCCCAGAATTGTAATGCGTAACATTACTCATGTATTACTTTTGAGTTACTTTCACCAAAATAACTAAGTAGAACTTAACTTTTGGGCTGTAACGATATGCAATATGAAACCGAAATCGCGATTCGCCACACGACTCAGATCCACGAACCTACAGAATCGCGACACACCTCTTCCAACTCCAGCGTTATTCTCCTTACCGTCCAGATCCAATGCTGCCTTATCTTTAAATTAGGCTATTAGTATTATTTGAAGTTAACATTATAAAATACGTAGACCTACACCACAAAACTAGTTGAGGATAAATTATTTAAAATTGGGAAAGTCCAGCATTATGGACATGATGAAATTTGCAGTCAAAACTTGAAATAAAAATTCTCAGAAAATACATGTATTGAAACGTATATAGGCTACTTCCTTAAAGGACTCCAGACATTAGACAAATATCAGTCTATGTTTTATTTTTAATATTAGGGAAAAGACACACATTCATGCGTGACAAAAAAATAGGAGGCAAAATATATTTTTTGTAATTCTGTTAATTACACTGCGCAAATCGGATCAGGAAGGGTTGGCTCTCCAGTCTCCATAGAACTTAAAATATTCATTTTATTTTAGTTTTCGTGTTCGCATTTATGAGGAAAAAACAATGTTACAGACGCGACCGCTCTGAACTGGCACTAAAAGACTGCTTTAAAACTTTCACACAGTCTGTTGCCTTTATGAAGTAAAAGCAGACAATACACTGTAATACAACTGTAATACAAGCCTCACTAAACATGTAACGAGTAAAATATTACTGAAAATTGATTAGTAATGCCTTACACTACTGCGTTACAGCAAAAAGTAATATGTTACTGTAATGTATTACTTTTGTAATGCGTTACTCCCAACACTGTTCGTATCAATATATGTGTTTAGACCATTTTGCAAGATGTAAACAACACTGGTCCAGAAGCACTTCCTGTTTCAGTTTTAACACTACATAAAAGCTGGGACAAAATACAACCAACAGAACATATAAAACTGAATCAAAAAGTTAAACAAACATCTTTAAGATATTTTCTTTACATGTGAAATAAAGAAAACAGTTACAAACTGAAACAGGAAGTGTTTCTGGACCAGTGTTGTTTACATCTTGCAAAATGGCTTCCCTTCCTTCCATATACAGGGAACTCTTTCCCAGTGGTCCTGTAGGAACAGCAGTGACTCCCTGGCCTAAAGCCCTGTCCCTTCTCCTCCTTAAATCGGGTGGCTTCTGTCTAGACACTGGAAGGTGGCAGCACTAGTGCCGATTTCTATAGATCCCCATTCAGTCGACTTTGACCATGTCTGACGTTCTCGACTGAAAGGGAACACCCTGATATTCAAGTCACAAGGACGTAGCCCCCTCGCCACTACTGCTGGACCACCGTTGACTCCGGGGGGGCGCTCGGAGAATACAATGCTGAACCATAATGACATATTACTTAACAATTGGTTAATAATCATGTGCCCCAACAAGTAAAGTCATAACATAATGATACCTTTGCAAATCATTAGCTAATGATTTGTGCACGTTTTTATTTGGGCTCTCACTCGTTCAAATCACTAATTTTAGCATAGAGATTTTAGATAAGGTATTTGGCTTCAGGAACTCCCCTAATCTACTCCAGTAAAGAAAAATCTGAAAGATGACCCACCCACATTTTTTATTTTTATTTTTTTGCTTTCAACGCCCATGCTAATTACTGATAAAATCATCAGCATCCTGTGTTTTTGCAAGCTTGTATTAGTTTCATTTATAGCTAGATAACCACCACAGAAGCTGTTCATGGACCAGTCAATCATTTATTTTTTCACAATGTTCACATTTGTCACGGAGATCTTGAGACCAAACATTTGGAAGAACAAGAAGATCCTAGAAGACCAACTAAAGGATTGGAAGACTCTTCCCTCATCGAGTTCACGAAGAAAAGACATGAAAACAGCAGCAAACTGTGGTTGGAGTGGAAGTGATAGACACAGAAGACGGGTCACAGATAAGCTTATTTCAATTAAACTTTTTGCTTGATCAGCTTTTTATGGTTTACTTATAATGCCTGTAATAGGCATGTAATAAATGTGTAGTTGCTCTATTACACAATGTAATTTGTTTCAATAAAAGTTTGTTGCTCCTAGTGATTATATCCAGGAACAAATGTCACATATATTTATTATATAGTTAAACGATGTGTGTAATTTAAAAAGGTCGAGTACTCATAATTACATTTTTAAATTTGCTATAGTCATATACTTTTATTCGTATAGACTTGCTAGTCTTTGGAGGACCTTTGGAGGCGCACTTTCTTTATGTCTTTTGTTGAGCAGCGCCGTTATTATGGTATGTGAGTTTATATTTCCATCAAACCTATTTTATCATTGCATTATTACTAATAAAGCAGATATCGATAATATTGAGTAAACACGGAAGCATTTATTGTATGTGACATAGACAGCATTGCTACATTTAGGTGACTGCAAAAAAAAATCAGGCTATTGCTAAACTGTTAGCCTTGCGGCTTTGTAAAATGCTGCATGTTGCGTGTGGTTATGTATTTAGATTCTAAAAACTGGCAAAACATTTTTTATTTAGTTGCATTTTTTGATGGCTTTTTTATCGTTTCATTGACACTTGTTCATGAAGATAATTAAACTGCTTGGATTCCTTAAATCGAGTCCTAGTGAGGCCTTTTTAATATTACACTATTGAGATTATATTTTTGAATCTTATTTCATAGCTTACTTGATATGTTTGATACCTGCAGTATCAAACATACTTTATGTAAAACTTGTGGTGTAATGGTTTAATTTTGGAAACCGAACGTTGGAAACCCAAAAGGCCCGATCCTTATCGCAATTGCATATGATAAATTTAACATTTCATGACTAATTACTTGAGGAACTGCGGTTTTCAAGTCTTAAAATTCACACACTGGACTACATCATCTCTGCTGTCTTCACATTTGTTTTCAGGGATCAAAATGCTGCCATCCCCTTCAATCCACAGAGCATCAAATAAAGGTATTTGTCCTTTAACAGTATGTGACCGTTTTGTGAAATGGTTTATAGTATCATATTTTCAAAATGGCTGAAATAATATATATATATATATATAGTTATGGCATTGTGCTATCCCTAATGATCAACTCACAATTAAATCATTATTTTTGTCACATTGCATTATGTTTAGGCCTGGTTTCACAGCAGGATTTAGATTAAACCAGGATTATTCTTATTAGCGCATTTAAGTTGCTTTTAAATAAAAAACATCACTTGTGTGTATTACAAATCATTTAAAACAGTTTTAACATGTAATTTAGTCTGAGACTAGACATAAGCCTCTGTGAAAGCGGGGGTAAATGTTTTAAGTCTTTTCAAAGCCTTTCTTTATTCATGACATGCCCTCATGACATTAACAAATAAAACTGTATATTTAGACCCCTGTCCAGTGTGTGGAAAACCCTGAAGGACTGGGTGGAGTGATAATACATGATCAAGAGACATTCACCATTAACAAGCCACACTTGGTAGGCTAACATGCTGTACTGTTTTCCCTCTTAATAGTGAATGACTCGCGACTTATTAAAAGACTTGTTTTGTTTTCTGCAGGTGGCAGTTCCTGATAGCGCCGTTATTATGGTATGTGAGTTTATATTTCCATCAAACCTATTTTATCATTGCATTATTACTAATAAAGCAGATATCGATAATATTGAGTAAACACGGAAGCATTTATTGTATGTGACATAGACAGCATTGCTACATTTAGGTGACTGCAAAAAAAAATCAGGCTATTGCTAAACTGTTAGCCTTGCGGCTTTGTAAAATGCTGCATGTTGCGTGTGGTTATGTATTTAGATTCTAAAAACTGGCAAAACATTTTTTATTTAGTTGCATTTTTTGATGGCTTTTTTATCGTTTCATTGACACTTGTTCATGAAGATAATTAAACTGCTTGGATTCCTTAAATCGAGTCCTAGTGAGGCCTTTTTAATATTACACTATTGAGATTATATTTTTGAATCTTATTTCATAGCTTACTTGATATGTTTGATACCTGCAGTATCAAACATACTTTATGTAAAACTTGTGGTGTAATGGTTTAATTTTGGAAACCGAACGTTGGAAACCCAAAAGGCCCGATCCTTATCGCAATTGCATATGATAAATTTAACATTTCATGACTAATTACTTGAGGAACTGCGGTTTTCAAGTCTTAAAATTCACACACTGGACTACATCATCTCTGCTGTCTTCACATTTGTTTTCAGGGATCAAAATGCTGCCATCCCCTTCAATCCACAGAGCATCAAATAAAGGTATTTGTCCTTTAACAGTATGTGACCGTTTTGTGAAATGGTTTATAGTATCATATTTTCAAAATGGCTGAAATAATATATATATATATATATAGTTATGGCATTGTGCTATCCCTAATGATCAACTCACAATTAAATCATTATTTTTGTCACATTGCATTATGTTTAGGCCTGGTTTCACAGCAGGATTTAGATTAAACCAGGATTATTCTTATTAGCGCATTTAAGTTGCTTTTAAATAAAAAACATCACTTGTGTGTATTACAAATCATTTAAAACAGTTTTAACATGTAATTTAGTCTGAGACTAGACATAAGCCTCTGTGAAAGCGGGGGTAAATGTTTTAAGTCTTTTCAAAGCCTTTCTTTATTCATGACATGCCCTCATGACATTAACAAATAAAACTGTATATTTAGACCCCTGTCCAGTGTGTGGAAAACCCTGAAGGACTGGGTGGAGTGATAATACATGATCAAGAGACATTCACCATTAACAAGCCACACTTGGTAGGCTAACATGCTGTACTGTTTTCCCTCTTAATAGTGAATGACTCGCGACTTATTAAAAGACTTGTTTTGTTTTCTGCAGGTGGCAGTTCCTGATAGAGCCTTGATTAGGGTAGATATTAGATATATCCTTTGCATGTACTATATAGAATTGTTTTTGCAGTTTTCAATGGGCTCTATGCACGGCGGTATTTCCGGTGAAGGTGTAAGGATGTTCGATATTAACTTCCGCCGATCGTAGAGTCCAATGCAATACCGAGAATTTATATTGAATTTTATACTCCATGGTTATACTAAAGAAACGTTAGTCACAAACACAGACAAAACAGACATCCCTCGTTGTGTTTATGCTTCTTTTTAAAATTATATTAAATAAACATAACTATATATAAAATCACATCTAAATGTATGAACGTTTCGTTTCAAAGACGGGAGGACAGTAAATTTAGAAGACTCTGCCATAATCCCGTTTCATCTCCCCAACCGGAAACTGACGAGCATCCTTGCGTCAAATGCGGAATTTATGCGTGCATATAGCCCATAGCAATGCTAAATGTTGTTGCTATTTATGTCTTGTAATCATATAGTACAACTTTACTAGTAAAGAAAATCTTCTCTTAGGGGGGAAAGCTCTGTGAGACCAGTTCTGGTTAAAGCAAGTGAAGAGGAGAAAGACAAATGCTTTCCAAGACTTGAACATCTCCACTTCCTTTAAACTTCAAATAAAGTCATTTCATTTTCACCTGACCTCTGTCATCTGTTAATAGCATTTCCCAACGAATTGAAGAGTTATTTGTTTTTTTGAGAGGTCTATGTATAGCAACCTAGAATTTGTCATGTCTCCTCCTGAATTGAAGGAACAGAAAATCAGTCGAAATCAAATATCCAAAATTCAAGTACACTAAATAGTCCAATGCACACAAACATAAAGAGCAATAGTGAGTGAGTACACTACAAAATACAGGACACCTATGCCCACCCCCACAAAAAACTCTATGGACCCTATTTTAACGATCTGAAACGCAAATAACAAGCGCGAAGCGCAAGTAACTTTGTGGGCGGGTCTCGGGCGCTGTTGCTATTTTACCGGCGGGATAAATGACTCTTGCGCCCGACGCAAGTTTAAAAGGGGTTGGTCTGAAATAGCTTCATTATTCATTTAATTCTCTTTATCCTCTTGGGCCTTATCTCTGGTGCTACTGCACTTCAGAGACCGCCACTGCTAGCAGTGAGTTAACAAATCTATTTTTAAAGAAACAGTTCACCTGCTTGCGTGGTCTCTACTGGATGGTACGGACTTGCTCGCTTTTGGTCAACGAGTTGTGTCTGGAATTTGGGTCGGCTAATGCCTTGTTCACGCCTACATGATTTTAAAACGTCGGGCTGGACAGTGCGGGTCACACTACATGACTTGCTCTCAGTGAAATCAGGTTGTTGAGCTTTTCACACCACACAACACAACGTGATTGATCAACAACAGGAGGTAACGCACTACATCCACAATCACAATCGGATGATAAGAGCAACTCATTTGTGACTCAGAGCTGTTTCAGTACTATGGTAGGCTATGGTCTAAATCCTGAAAATAATCAAATAAATAACGAGTTGACAACAACACTGTCACCCAACGACTCTATCGTCAACAAACCATGTTTTGTCACGAAAAATCACGCAATAAAACTAACCAGAAATGACGCGAAACAGCACGTGCGCCTATACCCAGTGAAGAAGAAGAGAACACAACACACGAATGTGGACGTCAGACAGAAACTAGTGCTGCACACGAAAACATAAGATTTAACCGGTTACCTCAACCCATGCCTTGCTATGATTTGCTGTAGCTCATGACATCACTGAGGTTGAGTCGCGCAACGGCTCTGGATGTTAGATATTTTTCTGGGCTGAGCGTTTTCGCTGCGTTGTTGGCTCTTTCATACTAATTGGCAAGCGTTCATCGTCCGCTAATCCCCCGCAATTTGCACGCGATAACCCCCTGACCTGTCGGCGAGCTCAACGATTTGCAAATCGTGCTTAAATCGGGCTTAAAATCCTGTAGTGTGAACTTGGCTTAACTCTCTCTTAAAGTTGAGACCCCAGTCTGGATATGTGCTGAGAAAAACTGTAAACACAATTACGCACTACCAAGTCTTCCCCTTTTCTTATTTTCTTAAAAACACATAAAATAGCACTTAATTTTAACATGTATTCTCTCTTAATTCAACCATATGCAAAGCATGCTGGGAACTAACAAGCACCGCCCAGTTTCAATTAATGCAACACAAATCAATCATGTAAGCAAACACAAACGGATTACGTAAACTTAAATTGTATATATATTTAAGCAGATTGAACACAATCGAATTAAGTTTGGGTAAAATGGCAGTTGACTCGCACTGTGTGTCACCGTCTGGAATCTGGATGTAAGACATAATGTGGCTTAACATAAATGGTTTGTGTTTAGACAACACGTTAGGATTTTATACTGTTAAGTTGAGACATAATTACATACACCTTAATAGAAAAAAAAATATTTCAAGTCAAAAAAGTTAAAAACGCAATTATTATAAGTAAGCTAAATATAAATATATTATGTAAAGTGCACAACCTTCCTAGTTCATTTTTTTCAGTGCACTTCAGGTGTTTTTGTTTTGCAAGTGTGCATAAAACCATGGCGAGCTATGCATGAACGGGACGCACCGAGATGAAAGTGCAGACTGCCTGTCGTGTCATGCATATACATTCATGGGATGGTCAAGGGAAAAGTGGGACTGTCACATTAAGAGATGGGAGGGGATGCGTAAACTGCGCGTAATAATGTATTCCGTGTTATGTACAGAAAAAGCCGGACTCTATTTTGCGCTGAAAATTCTCCGGCTCTTATAAGCAGGTGTAACTTAGGAAGCAGGTTTCCTGGCATGTGCCTCCTGGTGAAATGACACATTCAGAGCAATTGGCTTTATGCGCAGTTGCACTACTTCCTGAACTTCAGCCAGCTCCTTTGTTTCCTGTCTTCCATTATTGGACAAACTGATTGATCCTGTTTTGACTACTGAGGTCAGGCACACCTGGATTAATCAGTTTGTCCAATAATGGCAGACAGGAAACAAAGGAGCTGGCTGAAGTTCAGGAAGTAGTGCAGCTGTGCATAAAGCCAATTGCTGCTACTGATCTTTGGTGCCATTGGCTCTTAGTGGCAGTTGGCACACCCTATCTCTGTTACAGTCATGTTTTTATTCAATTTGACCACTTCCTGCAAGCTGAATAAAGTGGAACACGAAAACAAAAGTTAAGACTAGGCTGGGGGTTTTTTTTTTCCATGATGAAGCTTTCAAACTCATGCGTCCTATTCCAAGTCTTGTGAAGTCATTAGCTTTAGGTCACACATTACCAAATTTCATTGTTCACTGAAAATAAACTAAAATGATCTGCTCTAGCTCTCCTTGAGAGTTCATGATATAGGCTAAATGATGACTGATTCATGAACAAATCATTCAAATGGGTTTGTGAACAGGACTTACAGTTTGTTGAAAAGAAAGAACAACAATTCATTCACGGTTTCAGGGTTTTTTTCTACACTGTCAAAAAATTGCTGCCTAAAAGCAATCAACTTGGATTTTTAAGTAATTTCAACAGAAATTACATGACTGACTTCTACATTAAACTGAATCTTGTATAACTTATAAATATTTTAATCATAATTTTTAAAATCATTTTTACTTATTTTAATGAGTTAGTAAAATGAGTATGAGTAATGAGTATCTTAAAATTAGTTAATGAGTTAAAGCAATGTAAAAACATGTTGTCATAACGTATTGATCATACAATTTTTACATTTTACCATGATTATATCAATTCTGTTTGTCGAGAAAAAATATTTTGAAATTTGTAGTGATTAGTACTAGATTGGGTTCATGTTTTTAAACTGACATGATGAACTAGAACTGAGGACTGCTGGGTAAAATGGAACTGGCAAGATTGCATGCTTGAGGTTTTCCTGCTTGAATGGTGATTTTGCCTGTGGTTGTTTAGAGGTTTTCATCAATTCTTCTTCTGTAATTAATCATCACTTCTTATGTAAATTCTGAGAAACCTTCTTGCCTTATCATGATGAGCGTGATGCTATAGAGAAGATGAAGAAGTAGTATGCAGCAAGATCCTTTGATTTTGAGACCTGTATTCAAATACTTTTAAGTCATCGTATAAGAATGTCCTGTAGACTTCATTTTGATTGCTTTATGGAGTGTATATATTGCTTTCTTTTTTTTCTAATTTTACAACTGGAACATATGGATTTTATACAAAATGAACTAAATGGACTACTATTTTAAATTCAGAGAAGACACCTGGAACGTACAGCATACACTGTGATTAGAGGTAAATGATTTGTTCCTCTTGCTATTTCAAATCAATTAACATACAAATTGTTGTATATTAAATGGCAGATTTGATTAATCAGTGATATGGAGAAGTATCATATTTAAAATTGTCTATTAATAAGATGATTTTACAGCAATTTAATGCTGAAACAAGCTTTTCAGAAAACAGCAACAAGTGTAAGACTGAAAAAAGAATAGTTTGAAATTCTTAAACCTTAGTTTATTTATTTCTTTACATAAATTGAAGGGATGTACAGTGCCTTATCTATTTAAAAATATATAGTAAAGTATATATAAAGCCGCATATCTCACATTATTGACAAGTTTTCAAGGAGTAAAGTTACTAAAGGTAAAATGCTCAAACTGGCCAAACTAAGCTAATTTTAAGTTCTATATTATTGTGATAAAATGAAAACACCGGATATGTCCTTTTTTAAAGCTTAACAAAAACATGATTATAATTGTTCTGTATCACATTTGTTACTTATGACTGGTACGTTAGTTTCGTTTAATTTCCATGCCACGTGTAATCCGTTCAGACACTGAGGGGACACAATAAAGCCCGATTAAACTTGTAACTTTTTCTATTCGTTTCTTTTTTTTTTTTTTTTTTTGCTTTTTTTATTTACCTTTTATAATTATTTTTCATTTCTTTTAAAACACTTTCGATACCATTTTGAATGAAATGGTATTACATATATACACGTTGCTTGCTTTGCCTAGTTTTGCTGTTGATGCTTTTATATGTTTGGGACAGTAGCTGATGAAACATATTAAATTATCCAATTATTTTGACAAGTATGTGAAGGTTTTAACTCATTGGTGATTTTCACGTATGTACGAATCCACAAAAGGTCACGACTTAGTCACGTGTAATGACCCGGAAGGATAATATTTATATGCAGTTGGTCAGTGATTACGATTATTGAAAAAGATAATCCACAAAAAACTGTTCATCATAATATTTCAGTACTTCACTGTTTTTATACAACATCTTTTATTAGACAGCTTGGCTCAGATTGTCAACATAATGGTAAGGCAAAACTAGCCTTGAGTGCTAAAACTGTGCTAACAAGTGCTTTAAAAAAATATAAAATTGGAGTTCATGTTGTTGTATATATTCTAGACTGTACAATTTGCTTTCCTTTTAAAATAATAATAATGTTTCTCATTACATAAGGGTCAAATTTGCAGCGAATTTGTTCGAGAACAACCTTCTGAGGAATACACTCTCTCGACGGAGGAGGATGTGACTGATGAATTATTGAGTCAATCTCAGGTATATAATTCATAATTCATATTGAATATATAATTCATATTGAGTTGAATTATCATATAATTATTTTAGGATTTTAGATAATCTCTACAAATGCCTGCATGCATCTTTCAGATTCCTGTCCAGTGTAAGGACAACCCCGAGGGTCGAGGTGGGATGGTGGTGTTTGACATGGAAGCCTTTCCCATGGTCAACATCCTCTGTAGATCGTCCTAAAGTCAGAATAAACAGCAGTAGCTTTCTGCAGACATGGATTTGAAAGCTTCACATCAATTTGTCATGGAAATGTCTTGATATTTTGAATAATGAAAAATTAAAAACAACTTCTGGCAACGAAAAATAAAATTTGGTAATTTTTATTCAGTATTGCTACCATTAAACTGGTCTTCAATCATCTCCTCTATTGGCTGCCTGTAACTGTCCACATCAATGCCTCTGGTGTGTAGAGGTAATTATAAAACTAACATTTTTAACATGTTTAAGTTAAGTTTTAACCCAGAAAATTTGAAAAGTGACCCAGTAACTTTGTTTTGGTAAGCCTTTCTCTGCAAGCATGTAAAAAAAAAAAAGCATAAATCAGATTTTGTTCCCCTTCTGACTAGGAAGGGTAGGCCTATCTTAACCCTCTGGGGTTGTTCGGCCCAAATGGACCCGAAGAATTTAAATAAATTTTTTTTTTAAATCACAGCTTCCTTGAAATGGTCCGAAATTTGGTGACTTTGTTGATATTTGGTATTTGAAGACCCAAAAAAATTGGGGACAGGATGTGAATAGTCTAAGTGGTTGTAAAAAAAATAGTCACACTTGGGGTGTTCGGGTCCAAATGGAGCCGCATGGAAAATGAATGGGAAATTGGCAAAAATGTGAAAATACTGAGTTTTTTTGTGCGTACAATCTACAAATCAGCAACGATCTTGAAAAAAAGCACACAACAGTAAAGGGGTGAATCTATAAAACATCAAGAGTGCAAAACAGACACATCCAGACACACACACAAACACACTTTTATACACAAACACACCAAAAAATTCAGTCACAAAAATGTGTTTTGCATTTTTAAAATGCTCAGTTTGTCCACCAGATGGCATCCATCTCATTTCAAAAATTGCTTTTATGAGGCCTAGGCTTGACTCTAAAATGAAATACAGCTTTAAAAAATATATATATTTTTTTTTTTTAAATATTTTTTCTATTATGTTCAATGGGGGGAAATTTTGTCATAATTATTGCATTAATACTAATTATAATTTTTTTTTTTTTATTTGAAATTTT
Organism: Pimephales promelas; assembly: GCF_016745375.1. The sequence goes on from NW_024121210.1 coordinate 15,516,981, forward strand.
CTCAAAACACCAAAAAAGAAAAGAAAAAATATTATAAAAAACGAGTAAAAAAAAAAATCATGATTTTTTTTTTTTTTTTAAATATGAATCCCGCCCTTTGGGTCCATTTGGAGGACCCAAACGAACAACCCCAGAGGGTTAAAACCGAAGTCAAATCCTGACAAGTGTCGTCTTTAGATTAAACTGTATGGACGTCCTCAGTCAGCAAAACCCCTCAAAGATCAACAAGCACATTTTTTTTTTATTCTAACCTTACTGTGAAGTTATAGCCTACTAGTTAGACCGTTTAATGTTTTAGGTTATGATTTAGGTTCTCCGGTTGTTGATGCGCAAGCACACGCTGCTAAAAAATACAACGTTATACTCGATTAGTCCGTTTGCTTTGTAATAACGATTATAGAAGTGAATAGAGACCTACCCAGCTTTGCATGAACAGTGTTGCTCCCTGATATTAGTCCCAGCCTCCGTCTCGATTATGCGGTGGTTCATTTTTTTGGCTGTGACCGGTAACGTTATGCTTTTGCCTCTATTTGGAAGCCTTGTTGTTTCTTGCGTTGCACCTCTTGAATATAGCCTTCGAATTATAGACTGTAAAAAAATATGGACAAAGTGGCTGTGACGTCACCCATGGACTTTCTGAACAACAGTTTTGAGGCTGTTTATGGGGAGCCATTCTGGAAAATCTTGGGAAATACAAATGTTCAGAAAGGATACAGAGTGGTATGATGTGTCGTGTCAGATCATGGCCGAGTAGTCAAATTCCTCTCGGCGCAGCCCGTTATCAGCTGTCAATCAAAGTTAGCCGGCCTTATTTGTCATACATTTTTTATCTACATACGATCTAAACTAACGAGTTAGTTTAAATTTTCGCACTGTTGTGACAGCGTATGTCACGCGACAACAACATGGCGCATGTAGTATACGTCCGGACTCATACTACCCGAATTCATACTACGTAGCCTACTTTTTTAACGGTCGTGAAGTAGGCTACGTGCTTATTTAAATATAGTAGCCTACCTACTCACATAGTAGGCTAACCCAAACGCAGAGTGGCACGCACCTGAGTTCTCAGCTCAACCGGCCAGCAGTGCAGGAATAAAGTGCTACACACACAGAACGTGAAAATTCACCATTCATTAAAAAAGAGTCATAAGCCATTTTAAATGTCAATTTTGTATTTATTTGAAAACTAACATATTACAGATAATATACATGCAAAAGACAAAACATTTATGAACCTTGTTGGCATCTAAATATCCTTCATTTGTGGTAAAACCCCGATTTAACAAAAAATATGCATCTTCATTTTTAATATGAGCAAAAAGAGATACATTTTCCAATTATTTAACATTTATTCCTGAACTCAAGAGTTCAATTTCTTCTGGACAGCGTCTATGGTGGCTTGAATGAAAATAGCGTTGTCTCTGATATAGTTTCTTTTCTTCATCTCCTCATGCGTGACGAACTTTGGGTAGCCGAATCCCAGCATGCTCTCATCCAGACATCCACCACGAACACTTCCCAGAGCTCCAGGCCGCGGCCTCTGGAAGTTCTTCCAGGTGGGATCCGGGTTGAAGGTCTCTGTGATGTGCTGGGGTTTGGTGAGCGCCGGGTCACTCTGATCCAACAGTGAGAAGGAGACACGGTAAGGGAAAGGCCACTCCAGCAGCCCATCGTACTCTCCTGGTAGGACTCGAATGTAGACGGATAAGTGAGAGCCCTCGCCACTGCCGTTCCCATTGGGAAAGGCAGACACTTGCAGACGGTAACCATAGGTATGGGAGTAAAAGGCAGGACTAAACAACTCCAAACTCCCGGAAGTCTTGATCTTAGCTTCTTGCAGTCGCTGGCTGTAGTCTGTGAGCTTCCAGAGCAGTGTGCCATCTCGACTTCCAGAGAGTTCCTCCACCCCACGCCGCAGTTCCCTGAGCTCCAGCCTCTGACGATTCACCAGACCACACAGAAGAGAGAGGTGGGTGTGGGTGCCCTCCTCAAGGTGTTGTGCCACTCCAGTCTTAGGGCACTACGAGTAAACCGGAGAGAAAGATATTCTTAGTAAATATGGCAAAACAAATGAGGGATATTGTGGTCCCAAAAACTTATTTCATGGCATTTTGGAGCAACCCCAATTCCTATTCACTTTCACAAAAATAAATAAGTGCCCTCCCTGACAATTCAACCTTCATTTTTTGTAAAAACTGTTTTGCTTCAAATATTTCTTTATGGAGTGCAGCAATTCCCACTAAAGTTTGCTTTGTAAATAAACGTCCTGATCAGTTTCATCTCAGCACACTATACAGCTTTGAAGAACTCGATGTAGCAACTCTTTTTCAGAAATTTAGACATGGATTAAGGAAAATAGTCTGACGCCATGGAATAATGAGCATACTTTTTTTTGAGCCCAATAATGAAGCACAGGTGAAAGAAAACAAAACTATAGGTATTTCGCATTTCAACTCTCTTAGAAGAGAACAAAAACCCTTTATTTGAAACAGTGGCTAAATTAATGAGAAATAAAACTTCAACTTCAGAGGTTTCCAAACAGCACAGCAGTAATGACATTATGAATTTCTTCACTAGCGAGACTGATACGATTAGAGAGAAAATTGTAACCATTCAACCATCTACTACAGTATCGCATCAGACAGTCAGGGTTTAGACCGCATCTTAGTACCGAATTACAAATGATTTGCTCTTATCGTTGGATCGTGGTTGTATCTTTCTATTAGTGTTACTGGATCTTAGTGCTGCATTTGATACTATCGAAGACTCAAACATTACGTTGTTGTTAGGGTTGGGTATCGAGAATCGAGTATCGATTGGAACCGGGACTAACTTTTCGTTTTTCCCGGAATCGTTCAAAAGTTAAAATTTCGATTCCCAGTTTCGATATTCACAGTCCGCCGAGCGGAAGAAGAAACCGCTGAACAACACCAACGAAGAAGCGTCTACCGGAAGTGTTGGCATAACCACGCGAGTCGAACATGAGTACCTTACGTCAGCGCTCCAAAGTGTGGCTTCACTTTTCAAAAAATAACGAAATCTCGGCAAAATGCAAAATTTGTGACAGAAGGAGTATTTGTGACAGGAGTATTTCCTTCAGAAAGGATTAAAGACCGTTGGTTAGCAAGGTTAGCTAAACTTTTTTGACCCTGTCTCTTAAAAAAATCGGAATCGAAAATCTTTAGGAACCGGAATCGAAACTCGGAATCGGAATCAGAATCGTTCAAATTCAAACGATACCCAACACTAGTTGTCGTTGCATTGGCAGATTGCTTCAGATAATAATTATCTAAGCGATATCAATTTGTAGCAGTAAACGAGGAGTTATCATATCGATCACAAGTTAAGTATGGAGTACCACAAGGCTCAGTCCTAGGACTGTTGTTTTTCACCCTGTACATGCTACCCATGGGAGATATCATTAGGAAGCATGGTGTTCACACCCTGATGAAACATACCAAGTCCAATTCACAAAATAAATGGAATACATAGTCCAAAGCATGTAATGACCTGCCCTGCAGATGCCCCTGCCCTCCAAAGCATGTAATGAAGCAGACCAAAGCGTCCGTGCCCTAATGTCACGTAGACGTGGCTGTGATTCAAGAGGTAAAAACGATATAAATACTGTTCGTTTTCTCACACAAACCGCTCGTTCCGTGTCTTGGGCCATCAATGTGTACTTATATTTACGAGTCATTAAATCATGTTTAATTTGGACTTCTCTGTGCATGCTCTGTGAGGTGGTGACCATAGACCTCCATTATATGACTGATAGACTAACGGTTTGACCTAAAAATATCAAAATTTAAACTACTGTGGAAACAAAGACACCTACATCTTGGATGCCCTTGAGGTAAGATAAAACATACCAAAAATTAATTTCAAAGTGAACTATCCCTTTAAACATTATACATTTTAAAATCTTGCTAGTTACTTACAAAAAACTAAATGATTTCAAAGTCACCATGAAATTAAAATGTATATTTCCTATGTCTTTATTTAATTGAATATTTAATTGAACATACTTAACTACTGTATTAGCAGGTGGCACCAAACTCGGCCACAAGGCGGCACTATTTAGACCTCAGGGAACTGTGTCAACTTGTGTAAAAGTTAAACATGACGGTACAAGCAAGTCGATGACATGAATCAACGTAACTAAATAAATGTATCCACTAACCATTCAGAAACGTCCAGGTTCAGTCTAAAAGTTGCAAAGTCTTCCTGAGTTACTCTGCAAGGCAGCACTCCACTGGTTATTTTAAAGATTTTGGATGAGTGAGATTCGCTCGCTTTGTTATTGCCGGAGTATCAGAAGCTTGTGTAAACGACTGGCTCTCTTCTGAATGCGTTTTTGATCATACTCAAAAGGCGGGAAATTTGAGAAGCTATATTTTATATTTTTCAGCTGAAATTTCAGACACATTCTGGAGACACCATAGATTTATATTACATCTTGTGAAAAGGGGCATAATATGTGTCAATACCTAGGAATACATCCAGTGTTATTTTGTTTTATAATACAATGACAAGCAAACATTGTGGCAAATACCTATTGGGCCACCTGTACTTCTCAGATACAAGATATGTGTAGTATTCATCACAGAGTTATTATACGTGCATAACTGTAGTTCATACCCTATGTTTGCAGCCAGCCTCCTTAAAGGGGCAAAGCACCATAGCAGTGTTGCATCCTTCCTTTACATGTGCCATTAAAGACTCTCTCGTGATACCCAGTGTGCCGCACCTGTTAGGGCACTGCACAGGGAAGCGTGGGCACTGCTGCTGATGAGGCTGTGAATACAAAACACACCTATGAATCCACTCCATTTAGCACAAAATAATAATACATTTGGAAATGTAATAAAAATAACTGAAAAGTGTGATTGAAAAGTGATTGTAGCATAAAGTCCACAGACCTGAATAGTGTCATAGAGGAACTCCTTTCTGCAGTATCTGCAGGGCAGTTTGCGTTTGGGGCACGCTGACACAGAGTGCTGGGCCAACAGTCTCCGCACCATACGAGCACCACATTTATTCTCACAGTACACACTCTCCTCAGGACATTCACCCTGGTGACTCTGAATGAGGACAAGGAGGGATGTGTAAGAGTTGTTGTGTGGTGTTGTAACAAGATGGATTTTGCAAACCTCATCTTTTGTGTGTTGAATTAACTAGCGACCGAATTCATCAAAATGCAAGAGAAATTAAAATAATAATTAAAAAAAAGTTAATGTTAAAGGGATACTCCGCCGTTTTTTCATATTAAACAATGTTATTCCCTTAAAGAGTAACTAAACACTAAACCAACTTTTTTAGATCTTTATTAATACCAGTCATTGATTTGACATTTGTTTATAAAGTGTTCTATTTCTACAATATATGGTGTAAAAACGTCTTAGTGCTGCCCTCTTCAGGTTGAACGGTGGCTACTGCAGTTGAATTTTCCTATTGGATGTTCCGCACTTCGTGACGTACGCAGGTTTCAGCTCACCACACGAGCTACGCCCTTGGCAGTATAAAAACCATCTTGTGTCGTCAAAACCACTGTAGGGAGTCAGGAGTTGGAATTGTGAGTATTGAAAACGATCAGGATAGAGTGTTTTAGCATCTATTTCGTCCCCTCTATCTCAAATATTGCCAGTGGGTGGAGTCAGGCTCTTACCAGGGGTTTAGTTACCCTTTAACTAAGACGAGCAAGAATGGTGACAAAATAAAACGTTGCACTTTTCTAAGCATGTAAAGTATAACTTATTATATTGTATGGCGGAATACCACAGAAAGTGATTGGGAGCACTTCGACTCGACGGATATTTATCTATGGACTCGGCGCAGTAATATCATCACTCCGGAGAGGGAGAGGACTTTTCACGAGTGATGATATTACTACGCCGAGTCGAAGTGCTCCCAAGCACTTGTTGTGGTATTCCACCATACATTATATTTATCAATTTTACACGCTTGGAAAAGTGTAGATGAACCAATTCTTGCTCGAGTTACTCTACTCATGTAAATGTATTTAAATAGGGAACACGTGGAGGTGTTTGGTCGCTTCTCTGCTTCGCCCATATTGAATGAACTTGGCTAAGGGGTCTATACGACCCCATTCGACTTTTACTTAATAAAAAAAAGGTTCCCTGGTTCCCTTCATCTCAGTTGAATAAGATTTTGGTGACTTTTCATACATTATCTATATATACACACACACAAAAACTGGGCTTGATTCGGTTGTTCTGAAAATATGTAAAAAAATGTTTACACTTCTGGTCTTCGGGGTCAATATTGAAATGAATGGGAAATGTGAAAAAAAACTAAATATATTTTCTTCATGTCAAAAAAAAAAAAAATCCGGCATAAATTTAAAAAAAATTTTACACAGAAATGAAGGCCTAGTACTAGAGCATAAATGCAATATATCATAAAAAATAATATTTCATATGCAAGCTAATGGTGTAGTTGAGGAATTGTGTGGTATATGGATACAAAAGTACTTTATATCTCCAAAAACACAGCATTAATGAATAGATGAGATGTAAACAAAAAAAAAGGATATATTATATGTATGATTAAAAATTTATATTTTTTGTACAATGACTCAATCAATTGTTGGGGTCATAAAGACCCCGAAACCCAGAAGCGTAAACAGGAAACGAAGACCATTTGAAGGTTAAGTGCGATCAAAGTGTCTCGCGCGCCAGGTATGTATCAACTAGTCTTATTTAAGGGAATAACATAGTTTAATATGAAAACGGTGGAATGTCCCTTTAATATTAATACATAACCATTTCTAAATCAAATGCAAATATTAATAAACTTAAATTGGTTGTATTAGTACCAGGGCCGGCACTAGCCATTTGGGTGCCCTAAGCACAAATGCTTGGTGGTGCCCCCATACCCCCCACCCCACCCCCCAACCACCCATACCCATGTATTTTAGCATTGACCCTGCATTCAGAAATACAAGACAAAATATTCATGGATTCTACTGAATCATTAACCATCATACAAAAATATTGCACACATTAGTCTTTTATATAATATAGGCCTATGTGTCACTGGAACATTTAAAACTCAAAACTCTATTCTACCTTTAAAAGAGGTCTGATGAGGCACAATATAATAATTCTGTACATAATTTGTAGGGCTGGGAAAAGATTAATCGTGATTAATCGCATCCAAAATGTTTGTGTCTACATTAATGATATAGGCCTATGTGTGTGTACTGTGTATACTTATTTTGTATATATATATATATATATATATATGCACATTTGCATGTATGTATTTAAGAAATATTTGTTATTTATATATAAAATATTTTAATTTATATATAATATAAATTATCTATAAATATATACAGTATATACATGCAAATATTTCTTAAATATATATGTGCATATGTGTGTATATTACAAAATAATTATACACAGTACACTCACAGATCATGTAGAAACTTTTATTTTGGGTGTGATTAAGCTTTTCCCAGCCCTAATAATCTAATCTAATAATAATTCTAATTGCAGTTTCACCAACAGATGTCGCCCTTGGGCCTTTGACCGCATTATCCGCATAGAACAACAACGAAAAAACGTATCTAAGCGGTCTTCCTTTTCTTCTCAAACAAACTAACTGCATCTTAAACAGCCCAAGTTGAAAAATTCCCCCGGACCCCCGTTAAAATAAAAGATTCTACATGCTGAGCAAAGCCCTGGATCATTTGCACAACTACTAGCGACGCCCCCCTGGACATGCATACACGAAGCAAGGGCGCCTACAAAACTAACACTTTTATTTAAAACATTGTCTTAACTGCAAGCGAGTATTATCCCGCTGTCTCTTCTTTTCCCCTTTTCCCCCGACTCTTGGTGCCTTTTCGAGGCCATGTCTGATGTCGATCAGGTGTCTGCCAAATTTGACACTGATTGAGGAACAGACCACTGCAAGGTGGGGAAGGGGGGGCACCAGAGGGAGACTGGCACAGGAGATTCACCTTTTTCTCCAATTTGGTCTAGCCTAGGCATATTGCTTTTGTATTGCTTTTGTATATTAACATGCTTTAGACATATTTTATTTGTTATTTATACTAGTAGCCTATTGTGATGATTTTTCACGACCCAGATTTTTTGGTGCCCCCCCAAGCACTTGGTGCCCTACGCGCAGTGCGTGATGTGCGTGTGCGGAGCGCCGGCCCTGATTAGTACGTTAAAGTGTAAGAAGTGTGTCTGACCTCATATGCCTCCCCGGTGAACTGGTCGCCACAGTGATCGCAGTGTAGTTTTCTCTTAGCGCAGTCATGCTGCAGGTGCTCAGCCAGTTCACGTCGCAGAAACTTCACAGAGCAACGGTTTGGACACGACACCACATTAAACTCGCAAATGGACAAATGGGCCTGGAGGGGACATGAGAAACACAGTGACTGAAATGTAAACAAGACCGATAAGCATTTTCATCTGAAGATGAAGACAAAGGCTCAATCTCAAATCAGCCCTTGGCCCTACCCCTTGTTAAAATAGAGTTACAAGGGCCGAGGGATTGAAACATTCCCCCATGAAATGGAAAACCCGATCCGTCATCAGTCGTCGGCGTCTGAGTTTTTACAGGATTTCTCCATGACAGCAACTGACAATCTGCTCTTAACTTTGAGGAAACATGATGATTATAAAATTCCTTCCGCCAAATATATGTCTTTTTTGATTCAGAAAGGTAATTTATTAAACAATTTCTTAATTTAAATAACTATAGTATTATTATAAGGGTAAATAAAGTGCATGGTGGTGTCACCAGGCGTTAAATTTAAATGTTTAACCGTTTGCGAAGCCATCTCGCCGGTTATTCTGCGAACTTTCTTGTAGCCCTCCGTTTGGAGTTTCCAGGGCTATGTATCTCAACAAGAATCGGGACACACCCTACCCCTAGACGTGAACACGCAAAATGGAGGGGTAGGGCCAAGGGGTGAATTGGGATTGAGCCTAAAACGAAATTATCAAAACTGGGTGCCAAAATTAGCACTGCAGCATCTAAAATCCAATTCAAAAACCATAAAGAAATACATTCAATCCTACAAAGATGTTTATACAAATATCTCCAAACACGACTGAGATTTGAGTTAGTGTGGGCATTGTTTCCGCTCGTTGACCTGGAGAAGCTTGTTCTGCGCGGTCCAGCGGCAGCCCTCCTCACTGTGGATGCAGCGGATGGGCAGGGACAGGATCTGCTGTTCCAGCTCCACATCTGGAAAAATCTGCAGTGAGAATTACACATTCATATCAGTGTCCTGGAGTTGAACATGCAAGACCATTTGAAAAGCAAAGCTTATTAAGAAAGAAAACAAGAGCAAGACTTAATCGGTCTACAATCGGTTTAAACTTAATCGGTCTGCAAATCCAGTCTTGTTTACAAAACAATCCTCAGTGAAATGAAGCGAACAGACGGACAGTGTTTTACCCTCATCAGCTGGAACGTCATTAAAAATAAAGTTTATCCATGCAGTCCTATTGGAATCCAGAGGAAGCGTCTTCTTCCATAACCAGGCGCTGCACAATATTCTGTATTCCCTGGTCGCTCGATCAGGTTTGTCATCACGAGGTAGGCATCTATGTTATTTAGCTATGCGTGTAATGCGCGAATTGGTGGGTGAATTGGTTCCCCACTTTGAAAATCGAGTCCTTTGCTGAGGCTGGTGTCAATAAAAGCTTTTATTGGACTAACAAGGACGTTTTCAGTTCTGAAACTTACTGGATATTCTTTTATTATGATGACCTCTTAGATGTCAAAAGCTCAAGGAAAATTTGATTTCTCAGTTCATCACCCCTTTAAAAGTGTGCATCCCGGTTGGACAGTGAATCAGCGCTCAAATTTGAGGACAAAACTGTTGTATGCAAATTTAATATATTTAGGACTGGCTTATGTAAGAATAAAAACATAAGTAGCATTTCTACATTTAATATAAGGTAAAGCCTGTACGTTTTCATGTTAAAATATGGTCTGTATAGTCTATTGATTCATTTCTGTTGAAACATCAGAGGAATGATCATTCATGGATAAAATCAGGAGGGATTTGAAACTGTAGTTATGATACACTCACTTTGGCATAATCCAGTGGCAGATGGTCCTCTGGGCACTTGAACACACCTTCACTATTAAAAGAAAAGTTATATTGCATGTTAGCATGTTATCAATGAAAAATCACCATGATGACTTTGTCTTGTTCACATAACGGAAAGCGACACATGAATGTGTTCGAATTTCATTTGCTTTCGATTTATTTCTACATTATATGTTGTGGGTTGAAAAGCAGTTCACAACTGTCTCTCTGACTGATGCCTCCATGTTACAAAGCCTGAATGAATCACGGCCAAACTGATTTGACAGGAACTTCAGAATCACCTCCCACACCACAAACTGATGGAGAGCCTTCAGGAGAGAGTGAGTGAATCATCCATCTGGGATGGTGACGCCCCCCAGCATACATAATATGAGGAAGCAGTATAATCAACACATCCAATATTAATAGAGCTGTGATCTTTCCATTACGTGTGACACAGAAGCACATCATCATTTCAAAATCCTATGGGGAATTTTCCCCAAAAGTCCCATGGGGCTTCATAAGAAGGTGGAAAATGTGATAGCTGCATTTTTGAGGTGTCATGCTCAGATTTTTTAATCAAATAGATGCAACTTCTATTAAATAACCCTTATTTTGATTGAAAGCATATTTTAAAAAACAGTTTTCTATTTTAGTGTAAAGAGTTCACATGCAAATTGGTGCCATCTGAAATTTTCTTCAAGAATGCTAATTTTTATCAAGCAAGCTAATATATTAAGTTCGTTGGTGGAAGAATGTGAACGAACGTGCAGAACTGCTTGTGTTTCAGCGCGTGCGGATGGAAAAATAAACACACATAACATTTCTCTGCCGACTGTCTCTCCGTGCTTCAACTCTCAATGTACACAACACAAGTGCTCTTGATGTAAAACGCAATGACATGATATGGCGGCTTGACAGTCTCGGTCCCATATCATAAATTATTTTAATTAGTTAATGTTTCTGAATTTATTTGACATTTTGACTTTTTGTGTTTTTTGAGGACTGGTCAGGATCATTTTAATCATTTGTGGCTGGATGACATGGGGGTGAATAAATTATCAGCAAAAGTTTTTTTAAAAGTGAACTACTCCTTTAAAGTAGCAGTAAAGTGTATTACAGCAGGTGCATTAGAGTATTGTAGGAATACACTAAAGTACTTAAGTACGGAAGCTAATTATTTTAGTTGATAAAGTTTTAAATATGGATATTTTTCGCTTCAGACGGCATTTATCCCCAGAGCCCTGTGGAGAACTTTTATCATGGATGGACTAAACTAAAGTACATGAAGTACAAAATTACTTGTTCCAATTTAGCAGACTTTATACCAGTTTAGTATAATTATATAGTTATAGTGTAGTATACTTAGCATAAAATAAATGTATACAAAATGTATTTTTCATTAGTGTTATCTTGACAAGGGCACTGAATGAGTCAGAACTGCAAATTGAGCCCCTATAAAAGTAGGTGCATCATACCCTTCAGGCAGATGCATGCTATATCATGTTAAAAAATGTTGATGACATGTATGAAACATACTGTTCCTAACAGTACTGCTATTATAGGTAAGAGAGCAGATCCAAGACTCTTTCTTGGTCAAACTTTAAACCACTGACTGCATGCAATTTAATCCACGGATTTACATTTGAATAAGTAATTCGTTTAAAAAGAATAGTCTAATTGAAAAGCATGTGTTAGTCCGATAGAATGTGAATGGACGAGACTGTCCATGATCACTGATAACAGATAACACACAGGACAATGAATGTGATTGTTCCAGTCATTACATGTGAGCAACACAACTCTGTATTTTGACTATGTGAATGAGAAGACAAGGCATGGAATGCAAAGAATGGGTCATAACCCAAAACTGCACTGGCTTACAGTTGAGTAATACTTCCAAATAAACTTTCCTTTCACATTCAATACTTTTGGTTTTTCAAATGGGGATCACAAAACTTCTCAAAAAAATATCAGAAGCATTCTGCAGTATTTTGATTATGCTATAATCTCTTACATTTAAAAAAAAAAACATGTCATTTTATGTAAACGTTACTTATATTGACAGAAAGACTGAGCATCTGTAGACTGAGGGATTTTGTGTCACTGTCATCTTGCTTGGCCAGTTTGATGTTTGTTTATTACTACGCTGTCATTGGAGTAATTTTTAAGTGATGATACTTCATGTAGTCAAAGAGAAATGTACAGAGAACAAGGCCAGATCTATTAAATTATTTAAAATATACATTAAAAATGCAGATGGTGAGTAATAATAATATGCCTGCATTTCTGAACCTTTTTGTGGAAACCATGATAGAAAATTTTCAGGACTCAAAAGAACAGCATCTATTTGAAATAGAAACATTTCATAACATTAAAAAGGTCTTTACTGTAACGTTACTTTAACTTAATGCAACCTTGAATAAAACTCTGACTGACACAAATATTTTGACAGTAGTATATACCTTTAAAAAATGATTAAAATGATTCTTATTTAGCCTAATTGTTATGAATTAGCCTACTTTTACTACTACAACTACTAGCTATTAGCCCATATTTATCTTGTTGGTGTTGTTGTTTTTTTAGTTATTCATCAATGACCCAGATTATAGCCCATTATATTATGTCCATTTAGTGTTTTACAGAGATCTCATCGAGCTTCAGTTCACATGATTACAGTGCGAATGTTAAGAAATAACGTTGGCATACTAAAAGGCAAGCGGCCACAGTTTGAGCTTTCTTTCGTCGGACAGGTGTGGCGTTTCTTTAGGTTGAGAAGCAGTTACCTGAGATACTCCTGCAGACAGGTGTCACAGAATCTGTGTCCGCAGGTGGACACCTGCACCGGGTCCCTCATCGGCTTATCACACAGAGGACAATACAACCTCCTCCTCGGTCTCTCCAGAAACTTCAAATCTAAACCGGGCATAATAGCCTACCTTTGTTTACGATATCAACTTCAGACTGTAAACTGATAAACTGCGCGAAAAAAACTTTACAAATAATCTTAGTGCAGAGATGAAGAATCCTTTTGGTAGGTTCAAATCCCACAGTAAAAAAGTATCGGTCTATCATGACATTTCCGTCTTCTTCAGCACAGCCAGTAAAGCACAGGGGAACGTTCACTCTCTCCAACTGTCAGTCTGCTCTTCTGCCCCGCCCACCGGCGCCAGGGGGGGGAGGAGCCACGAGCAGTGTTTGTTGCTCTAAAAATAATTCGTAAATTTTTCATGTTTATGTTTTTATGTTAAAGTTTTAGTCATTTATATTATTATATTACTTATTCTAGTACATCAAAGAAAATGAGAAATGTTGTTTTTATTAATATTTTGATGTAGTTTTAATTTTAACTTTTCCCTATTAATTTTAATGTTTAGTCATTTTGTTGTGTTTTTTATAAGTTCTGTTTTTTTAATAATGTTTTTAAAGTTAATTAAAGCTATATTATATATATTAGTGCTGTCAAATCGATTAATCAAGATTATCGCATCTAACGTAAAAGTATATATATAACTTTTATGTAAACAACTTATATGTAAACAACACTGGTCCAGAAACACTTCCTGTTTCAGTTTGTAACTGTTTTCTTTATTTTCCATGTAAAGAAAAAAAATCTTAAAGATATTTGTTTAACTTTTTGATTCAGTTTTATATGTTCTGTTGGTTGTATTTTATCCCAGCTTTTATGTAGTGTTAAAAAACTGAAACAGGAAGTGCTTCTGGACCAGTTTTGTTTACATCTTGCAAAATGGTCTATATATATATATATATATATATATATATATATATATATATATACAGTATATATATATATATATATATATATATATATATATATATACGTACACACACAAATCACGTAAATATAAAAGTCTGTAAATATATTTGTGTATACGTTGTTTATAGGTATATATATATATATATATATATAAAATGCACACACACACACACACACACATACATACAAACTTTTATGTTAGATGCAATTAATCACCACTAATACACACACACACACACACACACATATAGATATATATATATATAGATAGTTTCAATTTCCTAAAATAACCCTGAACATAATAACCCCAATTTAAGATTGAAACAGTGTGTCATGCTTAACAAAATCACGAGACCAAGACACCGATGAACAAAAGATCTTTTCTCCTCCCCCGTTCACCTGTTCTACAGTATTTGCAAAACAGCCTCAGTGTTGATGTTGATATTTGATACCTCAAAACCTACATAGTCAAATGGTAGAAAAACATATCTCAACAGTGAGAAGAATCACGTGGGCTTTTTATTTACTATATATGAATACACCCTTACAGTGTTTACTTAAAGTGTATCTTCAGTACTGAATCTTGTCTTACTAGAGTGTGTAAATGTAGACACTTTTCGGCAGTTTCATCGAAACAGGTCACATGCTGCAGAACCAGTTTTACTTCCTCGTTCCACAAAGCCATATTGGTTGACCTTAGACTCCTTGAATAGGCCGTATCAGTAGTAAAAAGCACAGAGCGTGTTCAGTCGATCTGCGTTAAACTCCATGTTAACGCCTCGTCATTAAATGCTATTGTGACTCTTGTACAACCCTTCACAGAAAACTGATGAGTGACTGAAAAGTGCTTTTGTTTACATTTAAAAATGATTCATTTTAGTTAATGTGTCAGTGTGTCGATTTAATTGGAGTCATCCAGAAGGAGGACAAGTGAGCATTTGTGTACTTGTGTAGGAGGGCAACAAAGAGCCGGATAAAGGATAGAAGAATAAAACGCACGCAGAAGCCATGACAAACATGACAGACATTCTTCCACTTGCTCGCAGCCAGTGAGATGACAGAAGCTACACAATTAAACCAGAAAACACACATGCAGCTGTGTAAAAACAAGTTTATTGTTGCATTAAAAAAAATTTCTGTCATAAAAGTCTCTCATAATCTAAGGCATTGATTACTATAACTAAAAATGCTTTGATCCTTCAGATACAGAACATACAAACTTCAGCATAATTATTAGAGTGAAACGGTTGTCAGATATTGTAGAAATATTATTAGCAACGGTGCAGTAGGTCTGCTTTCTTAAAGATATTAGTTCACCAAAATCAGCGGGTGCAAACCCCTATGTATTCAACATTCCTTCATTTGTGTTTTATAGAAAAAGGAAAGACAAACTGGTTTGGGGCATCATGTGAGTGAGTAAATGATGATAGAATGAAACGAATGATGAAACATAACGATGTATTCTGTATTATATTAATACAATAATACAAAATATTATTATCATTATTATAATATTTTCGTCATATGAAACAATTCTTCATAAATAAATCTTCATTTAGACTTGAAATGTGCATTTGTTTAAAATGCTGGACATCTTATTGAAAATACATGTAAACGCATAATTAGTGTGTTTATATATTGCTTAAGAAAAAAATGAAATCTACTCTGAGTGACCTTAATTTCCTTCATTTAAAATATCTCAGCATAAAAAAGTGTATTTTAAAATAAACACTGATTAAAGTGCTTCATATATTATAATTAGTATTAAAACTGCATGTTAGTTTAAATGACCAAAAATGCAGAATTGTCAAAAATGATTAAATAAATCATGGCCATAATAAAACGAAGGCAAAGGAGAGAAGCAGCATTTCAGCGGGAGTTTTCCCACCATCTGACCCAGCTCTTCTGAGTGGACATTCGATTTCTTCATATCATTCACATTCTTAATCAGTATAGTTTATCTGTAAAAACAACAAGAAGAGACTGTCAGAAAATGTTCATGAGGGACTTCAACCAAAAACTGAAGCTCTGAAATATGATTGGATTTGGATGAGACATGTGATTCGGTTTTATTAAAAAAAAAAAAGGTTAATATTATAAGCATTTTTACATGTACAGTGTAATAAAATACTATAAAATAATATACAAATATTTAAAAAAAAATCACGTTAAATCATTTAACATGACCTATTACTATATATATATATATATATATATATATATATATATATATATATATATAGTAGGATGTTGAGGACATATTCATTGAACTCTGCTGCCTTTTAATTATATATATATATATATATATATATATATATATATATTTAATATAATTATATTATTTATTTTTTATATATATATATATATATATATATATATATATATTTATAATCAGTTGGTGGAAGAATTTATTATTTTGATTATTATTATTAGTAATCAATTCTATTGATCATTGGTGTATTCAATTATATATATATATATATATATATATATATATATATGATAGAATTATATATATAGTAGGATGTTGAGAATTTATTCATTGAACTCTGGTGTCTTTTAATTATTTATACATATATATATTGTGTTAATAACAATCAGTTGGTGGAACAATTTATTATTTTGATTATTATTATTAGTAATCAATTCTATTGATCATTGGTGTATTCAATTATAGTAGTATTGTTAGTATAGTATCAATATATTTTATATGTATAATAATATCTATATAAAATATAATACAGTATATTAAATATTACAAAACATTGTGTTTGTGTGTGTGTATATTGTATAAATAAAAATGATACTGTAAAAAAGTGTAATAAAAAGTGTATACTTCTATATTTATATATAAAAAAAGGTTAATATTCTAAAAAAATTTACATGTACAGTGTAATAAAATACTATAATCTAATATAAAAATGTTTTAAAAATCATCTTAAATCACCTATATATATATATATATATATATATAGTAGGATGTTAAGGAATTGTATAAATACATTGTATTCATTGAACTCTGGTGTCTTTTAATTATAATTATACATATATATACACTGTATATTGTGTTGATAAAAATCAGTTGGTGGAAGAATTTATTATTTTGATTATTATTATTAGTAATCAATTCTATTGATCATTGGTGTATTCAATTATAGTAGTATTGTTAGTATAGTATCAATATATTTTATATGTATAATAATATCTATATAAAATATAATACAGTATATTAAATATTACAAAACATTGTGTGTGTGTGTGTATACTGAATAAATAAAAATTATACTGTAAAAAAGTGTAAAAAAAAAGGTGTATACTTATTTATATATACAAAAACAAATCCATAAAATACTAAATGATATCAAATGACTTACATAAAAAATCTATGGTGATAGTTCACATGATGGTCTGTTACCTGTAAAATCACTGCAACAAAGACGGCCAGCAGAGCCAGCAGCGCCATGCGGCCCAGACTGCCAAAGTCGACGTGTTTGAGGATGAAAAAGCGTGCCCAGCCCAGCTTGTCTGCTGTATGTGGTGGATAACGCATCTTATTCACCCCCTCCATCTTCAGCTGTTTGATCAGACAGCCCCGCAAGTGGCTCAAGTGATCAAACCCGTACTTCCCATGATAGCAGCCCATCCCACTGTTACCTGCAGGGGGAGTCCAAGAGCTGAGCTACAGTACAGTCCACACATCCATCCAAACATCACATGCATGCTTCTGCACCTTCTTCAGTATGGAATGAATAATTCAAAATAAATAAATAAATACATGAATAAATACACTAAGAAATGTAAAAAAGCAAAAATACATAAATAAATACATAAAAAAAATATACAAAGAAATGAGTATTTATACTTTCATACCCTTATTGTATATTGTTGTATTTTTTCACACATTTATTCATTTGTTTATTTATACATATATTCATTTATTTATTTCCACATTCATTATTTCATTATATTCCTGATTATTTATTTTCATTTATGTATTTATTTCTCCGTATGCTAATGAGGGAGGCGTGTTTTAACTCAGACATCAGCAATCGAGCTCAGAGTGGCAGTGCTGAAGCTTTGAGGCCACAGTGATGGATAGGGCTGATATATTTATTTATGTATTTTTGCTTTTTTTTTTTTTTTTTTTTACCTTTCTTCGTATATTTATTTATGTATTTATTTATTTTTAATTAAGTCAGCTTTGGCTTTCCATACTTCAGAGACTCTCCGAAAAACAAAAGAAGGAACTCACCAACTCCACCAAACGGCAAAGAGCTTACTGAGAAGTGCATCAAACAGTCATTGGCCAACACTCCACCACTAGAGGTCTCCGCTATCATACGCTTGATCAGCTGTGATGAAAGAACAGATCAGTACAATTGTCTTAAGCAGAACGTGATTTTTCTCTATATCATGAATGAATGATCAGTTCAAACCTTGTTGTCTGAAGAGAAGATGTACAAGACAAGGGGCTTCTCTCTCTGGTTGATGAATTTGATGGCTTCATCTACACCGCTCACTGTCAGGACGGGTAACAGTGGCCCGAAGATCTCATCCTGCATCACCTTGGCATCCGGCTTCACGTCCCTTAAAACTGTAGGAGCTGTGAAGAGATGCACGTTGAAAAGTTATAAAAAGTGTTTCATTTTCTTCTGAAAAGGATTCTAGCGACTTAGCTTCAGCAATGCAGCTAAAGTTTACCAATGTAGCACTCTGACTCGTCGTTTTCACCCCCCACAGCGACGCTGCTGCCCTCAAGCAACGCCATCAGTCTCTTGAAGTGGCGCTCATTGATGATGCGTCCATAATCCTGACATTTTTTGGGGTCTTCGGTATAGAAATCCTGATCATCACAAATGAAAGCATGTATTAACTCATTTGACATTTTATACTTTATAGAATGATAAATAGTGAAAGATTTCATATATATATATATATATATATATATATATATATATGAAATTGAATCATTTTCATCCAAATAAAATCTTTTTATTGGCTTATTTGCACTTTTTATTTAGACTTCACTAATTGCTACAAATTGCCAATACATTCATATGAATGAATATATATATATATATATATATATATATATACAGTCTTTATATATATTTATATATATATATATATATACAGTCGTTATATATATATATATATAATATGTAAATCAAATGAATCAGTTTCAGAATCTTTTGATTTTTTCCTAATACAGTATATACTAGTAATCCATAACTGAAACTTTTCATCATTAGCCTTCTAATAAAAATAACTTTTGGTAACACTTTACAATAATATTCAATATTTTAATGATAGTTAATGCATAATATTTCAACAACTAACTATGAGAAATAATTGATCTCAATTAAACATTTGTTATCAAATTTATTGTTAATTTAGAAATATGCTATTGTTAGTTCATGTTAGTTTGAAATGCATTTACTCTTAACATTTGCACATTGAAATGCTGAAATGTATCAATATAAATGAACTGTCATTCACAAATAACCTCCTACATACATACTTTAATATTCTTCTTGATCTCTTCGATCACTCTGTCTTGTATACTGGGGTCACACAGTATGTAGTCCGGAGCGATGCAGGTCTGACCACAGTTTGAATACTTCCCCCATGCAATACGCCTGTAATGTCACAGAGAACATGTATTCAAAGTCATTGCATACAAACAATCAGTGGCGTTGGTTCCGGAAGTATTTTTTCCATTCATTTCTCCCATAAGTCTTAGTTAAACTGTTATAAGCCATGAACCAAGCCAATCAGCTACGAGGTGAATCATAACATTTCAAACTTTTTGATTTGAAGCAAAAGTATTTGAAAATCAGACAAAAATTCAAAGGTAAAAGACTGTGTACTTCACAACTTTAGTGAAAGAAAGAACAGTGAACAAATTAAAAACAATTGAGAAATAAAAATATACTAATTGACAATGTATATACAACAATATATTTTACGTTTATTGCAAGTTTAATGCAAAATATGCATACTATATTACGTCATTTGCGGAGCATCCTGGGATTGGACGGAGCTAACGAGATCTATTGGTTTGTTTTACTTCTTACGACTCTGATTGGTGGAATTTTCTGTACAGCATCATGGGTAATGTAGTTCTTCACCACGAATTTTGCTGTTAAAGGAATAGTTCACTTCTTGAAAAGTTCACAATTTAAATTCTGTCATCATTTACTCACCCTCACGTTTTTTCAAGCCTGTATGAATATCTTTCTTCTGCTGAAGATATTTTGAAGAATGAACATCATTTAATGAGTAAATGATGACAGAATTTTCATTTTTAAGTAAATTATTCCTTTATACACGATTGTTTTAAAACTAAGTTTGTAATAATGTGGGCTAACGGCTTCAACATGAGCAAATACTCGATTTTTTTACTCGAAATTGTCGATTAATTTAGGTTTTTTAGTTGTCCCTATGAATTTTTCGACTGTTGTGAATGGACTGACCGGCATGCGACGGCAAGATCACAGTTGTTGTCGATGTAGCACGGGCTCTTTCCGCCCAGCTCCAGAGTGGACGGGGTTAGGTGTTTCGCAGCAGCCTCCATGATGATTTTACCCACGGTCCCGTTCCCGGTGTAGAAGATGTGATCGAACCGCTGCTTGAGCAGCTCTTGGGTCTCTGACACCCCACCGGCGACGACAGGGTACAACTCCTGAGATCAGCACCATCAGTATGAATACATTACACTGTATACTAATTCAAATGCATAGTTAGGGTTACTATCCTTTTTATTTGGTTCATTTAAATTACAAACCAGTTTGTTTTAGAAATGTATGAAAGAAATCTTACTTTGTCCAGGTACAGTGGTAAGAGATCCTCCATTACTTTGGAAGTGTGAGAACTGACCTCAGATGGCTTGATCACAGCTGCATTACCTGTCAAATAACATTTAATTATAATATGACAAAATTATTATCAATTTTCTTAAATATTGACAGGCGTTTTGTATCTCCACATGTTAACTTAGTAACACCCACTGATCTATATAAAGTATAGACTATATATATCATAAAAAATATGATTAACAACTTCAAATTGATCTGTTTTGCAAAGTAAACGTGACAACATTCTTCAAGACAGACAGAAGGATAAACGCTGAAGCTATCTCTGTAGATAGTGAGTTCAAACGAGTTACAGCATTTTTTTAAACTTGCAAATAATGTGCATAAGTCAATTCATGCATTATTCCTAAAATGGGACAATAAATAAATAAGCAGTTTTCAAATCTAAGGTATTTCTAGAGGTTATTTTTTGCATGTGCCGGCATTGTTGATAGTGACTAAGGGAAAGGGACAGTAATGTACTTTGGTCTGTTAACAGAGGGCAGTTTCACATATGTAGGACAAAGTGCAGTGTAACAGAGTTATCCTTAAATGTGCTCTTCATTCATGTTACTATAATGTTTTCTTTTTCCCAATCACACAACAGAAACTGAGGAGGAGATGTCAAACCCATTGTTCAGACAAATGCCTCATGCTTTAAAGTGGGTGGAGAACGTACAGTCACATACACTGAGGTTCAAAAGTCTCAGACCAGATGGTCACATTAGGTATTCTAAATTAAATTAATTTGATATTGTAAATAATTAAGAAATATTTAAAACGCTTGATTATTTTTAGATCACTAATTAAATAAGCAAATTTAATGAGTGCTGCTGATGAATAACACAATTATCAGGATTTGCACATTTTTGTGGTTCATGCAGCTCTAGTCCTGCTGTTCTTAAAGGGATACTCCACTTTTTTTTGGAAATAGGCTCATTTTATAACTCGCCCAGAGTTAAAATGTCGAGTTTTACCGTTTTCGAATCCATTCAGCTGATTTTCTGATATTTAGAAGAATATCAGTAACCATACAGTTTCTGGTCCCATTGACTTCCATAGTATATTTTTTTTTCCTACTATGGAAGTCAATGAGACCAGAAACTGTTGGGTTACTGATATTTTTCTAAATATCAAAAAATTGGCTGAATGGATTCAAAAACAGTAAAACTCGACAGTTTAACTCTGGGTGAGTTATAAAATGAGCCTATTTCCAAAAAAAGTGGAGTATCCCTTTAAAGGCGCAGTGTGTTATTTCTTAGGCCCCGTCCACACTACTGCGTTTTCGTTTAAAAACGGAGAATTAAAACGAATACGATCTCCGTCCACACCGTTTTATCTGAGTATCTCCGTCCACATTAAAACAACTGAAAACGCGGATCACCAACACTGGGCAGTTTGATTTCTAACATTATTCTCACAACTGACATTTACATCGATAGTCTGGCCTGGCGTTATAATTTATCTGCTTTTGGTGTACTGTGGAGTGGGTAAAATCCATTTTTAATGGCAGGCTAGCAGGTACCGTTGACTCGCGCTAGCCTAGCACCGGTGAACTATGCAACTGGAAGGACTGGATGAAACGTTTTGATAACTCCTTCCACTGATAGATAACACCCAGGCTAACTTGGAAATGAGGTCCGAACCAACCCTTGAAGACAAAAGCTCTTTCCTAATCATAACCCTTCATTTTCCAGTGATATTCTTATGAGCTTTTATCTTTTGTAATGTCTCTCAGCCATCCCTCTTTCTACAGTCTTTCTTCAAATCTCCATCTTGCTTGTTCTCTGGCTACAAGTTTATTGTTGTGTCTGTCTGGCCAACTTTCAAACAGTGTTACACTACACTACTCGTGTAACTGTATTTAAATAGTGAAAACGTGGAGGTGTTTGGTCGCTTCTCTGCTTGGCCCATATTGAATGAACTGGGCTAAGCTAAGTGTCTCACGCGCCAGAGCGATTGCGCGTATGCACTGAGACAAGAGAGGTATGCATCAACTCGTCTTAGTTAAAGGAATAACATAGTTTAATATGAAAAAAAAAACGGGCAATTCTGATGGTCCTTCGATAGACCTCGATTACCTGCTGCTATAGCTCCTATGAGGGGCCCGATGGTGACAGCCCAGGGGTAGTTCCAGGCCCCAATGACCAGCACAACTCCCAGGGGCTCAGGCTGGATGTAGACCTGGTCTGAGATGGTCATCATGCTCTTGCTCACGGGTCGAGGAGCTGCCCAATCTTTCAGCTTTGTCACAACCAGGTTAATCTCACTCTCCAGGATCAGAGTCTCATACAAAGGAGTTCCAAACTCACTCTGTCGTCAAATATATAAAGCACATATCACATAAGCAAACAGAGTTTAGAAGAGGACACAATACACAAGGACAAGTGGATGGATCACCAACCCTTCCGAGATCCTTTTTGAGGCCCTCTGCGATTTCATTCTGTCGTTCTCTGACAAAACGCAGCAGGTTTTTCAGCTGTGTAATGCGGTACTCCAGTGATTTGCTCCGGCCGGTGAGGAAGGCCTTCCTGGCACGCTCCACTGCTTTCTGCTCTCGAGACATACTGTGAAAGGGGAAGTCATTCATTTCACTCGGGTTACAATTCTGTCACATTTAGGTAAACTTCACACAATGATTTCATGTCAAGTCATCTTAATTTATATAGCGCTTAAAACAATATTGTTTCAAAGCAGCTTTACATTGATAATTAAAGAAACAGAGATTGTTTGGGCTTTACAGCAGCTCCTGAATAAAGTTATTGTGTGGCTAAAGTTAGTTTTGATTGATCATATATTATAAGTAAGGGCCAAGTATAACATCTATAATGGTTTGACATCTTATAGCCCTTGAAAAGTGAATGATGGAACAAACAAATCTTTCCAAAACTGTTGCATAATATCATACATCAATCAGATGACTCTTCTTCCTACGACACAGTGGTCTCTTTAAAATGTTTTCAAAATCATCCTATAACATCGATTCTATTTTAATGATTTAACTTCTGTCATTTCTACTTAGTTTTCAGAGTTTGATGAGCAGTTTAATTCAAAGTGGCTGAAAAAGTGCAATGAGCATATTGCTGCAGGTTATAACTTTGACACCACTTTGATTAATAACTGTTATTATTAGTTATTTTGATCATTTAATTATCTAAATTACATATATAATAAATAATAAGAATAAAATACTACTAAGATAATAACAATAATGATTTTTATTATTACCAGTAGTATTTATAACAAGTATGTAATTATAAATAGCTGAGGTAACGAATTAAGTAATCGAATAACAAAATAACCAATACTGTCATAAAAATGGACAGTAGTTAATAGAAAATAATAACTGTAACGTTTTGTAGGTGACAGGCTTGAGTTTAGTCTGACAGGAAAGCGCCGAAGAAGTTATGTAATACACACATAGCGGGAAATGAGACTGACATGCTAATGTGTGTGTGCATGCAAAAACACAATGAAATCAAGCATTTATCAAGCATAACTCCTTTCTGAATAATACATTACATGTCTATATGCGCGTTATGTCTCATTGTCGTACGCAGTTGCAATTACAAGTTTATAACAGGGTGGAATATCAGGATAAGAAACGGGATGCCGGGTTCAGTTTTCTTGTAGCCTACAGTATACACGACATCGCTGTGGTCGAAGCCTAATAGAAAGAACATCGATTAATACGCTTTCGAGAAGGACAACGAAAAGCCTTACGTTTCAGTACATTACCTTAGGTTATTTCACACAGCGCGTCCAGTCCTTTCGCTGTAACTGTTAAATGTTATGTGGCGATCAGATAAAGCCTCCTCCGGATCAGATAGTTCAGTCAAGCTGAACGATGGTAAACATTAAACAACACCACAGTTCCGTTAACAGTCGAGGCTCGAGCGGAGGGGGCGGAGTCTCGAGAGCGGGCGTGGCCACGACGCTTAGCAGCCAGCCCTGAGGCAGTGTATTTGTACAAGTACAACAAACACACTCACAAAGGATTGACAAAGGATCAGAGCTGCATTTGGGTTATTGCGTTTTCATGCTTCCACTTTGCCCTAACTCCTGTAATGCTTAATTAGTGAGCTCTTGACATGCTTTTTACTTCTCTGAATGCTTTTAAAACATGTAAATAGCCTACTTTATGTGATTTATTCTTGGCCAATTGTAAAAAAGGTCAGATTTTGTCAGTTAAATATTGCACAGAAACAGATGAGACTGTACTCTCCCAGTGGTCACAAATGTGACTATTTGACCTGTGAGCATTCATGCATGTTAATTGGTCACTCATGTCAGTCTTTCTTAAAGAAGTAGTTCACTTTTGCTGATAATTCACTCACCCGCATGTCATCCAAGATGTCCATGTCATTCTTTCTTCAGTCGAAAAGAAATTAAGGTTTTTGATGAAAACATTCCAGCATTTTTCTCCATATAATGGACTTTAGTGGGAACCAAATGGTTAAAGGCCCAAAAGACAGTTTCAGTGCAAACTGCAAACTGTTTAAAGGGCTTTAAATGATTCCAGACGATGAGTCTTATCAAGCGAAACGATCGCTCATTTACAAAAAAACAAAAACAAAGTTTAAGTTTATAAGCTCAAATGCTCGCCTTGCTCTGTTCTGTGATGCGCGTTCGTGACTCTCCTGTTCAAACTCGTTCATCAAAATGAACAAATCTGTTTTTTGTGTCATTTTGTTCGTTAAATGAACCAAATGACTCGGAAAAAGATTCTAGAGTTTTTGTGTGTCATACATTTTTTTAAGAAGCTAAATTATAATTATAGAATTCAACTAATAAACTGCTTTTCAGATTGCAACAGCAGCTGTGAAAACAGTTCCTCGTCCACGAGGATCTGTGCCTAATCCATCATAGCTCCTGCTCTTTCAGGTGGATCTCTGTGGCACAATTTTGGCTTTGTATCAAAAATTCTTCTCAGTAGCACTATACCTCTAAAGTATGAAAACTGGCTGAACTCCTTGAAATATTTCCCCAAACTCACAGACTAAACGGCAGATGTCTCCACATCAAACAAAGAGCCGGCCTCAGGTGTTTGCGGACCATGAAGGGAGAGGAACGCAGCTGCCATGACACGTCATTTGCACCATTGTGACACTACTGTTGCCCTGGGCACTGGAAAAGACAGAAGATCCATTGGAAGGAAAATATATGAATGCAAACACACACGTTCCCACATACCAGGCATATACTGTATGGACTCAAGCACTGGGTATATATATAGACAAATAACTTTTGTACAAGGACATCAAACCATAATGTATATAGAACCAGTTGTGATATAGTTAATTAGGAAGTATGTTAAGCGAAGTGATGTAACATTGCTATCAGCATTCCTCGTGTTATCTGAGACTATACCCATACAGAACAAGCCTCTAATAAAAGTGAGTTATAGTTTTTATTAGAGGATATCTTATCATGCACTGCTTGAAACTTGTATAATTGTATATGTGCAATTCATGCATTAGTTCTTAAAAGCACATTCTAAAAAACTGTAATTACATATATAATATTAATGAGATAAAAAAGCCCCTTAAAGCACAACTCCGGCGCAAAATGAACCTTTGGTCTAATTACACATTGCTACCTAGTCAACCGTTATCTGAGATTAGTTTTCATGATTTGTTTTCATGATTGCCGAATGTAAATAGTTTTATCTCTAAAAACAGTTTAGCCTATAACGCTAGTATAACGCTAGTATGTTGGGCATAGAGTAATGACACATAAAAATCGCTTGTTATTACCACTAACAAGGCTCAAAATAGCCCCACAGGAACACGGTAGCATAATAAGGGTCCCTACATTCAAATCGAAGCATTGAAAACGTTGTCAGTGTCCATACAGTTTAATAAGAAGATATTTGTACACACAGTCATATTAATATTACCAAGTGGCAGCATATATATTGAGAATAGCAGAGGGCCTAAAACCGATCCTTGCGGTACTCCATAGTCTACTGACATTATCTTTGATTTTTTTCCCATTTAAACAGACAAAATGATAACGGTCCGATAAGTACGATCTAAACCAGCTTAATGCCTGTCCCTGAACACCAGTGTAGTTTTGTTAAATAGTTTTTAACAAAAGTTTTGTTTTGTTAAAATCCGCGAAATATCAAAACTGTTATTGAGTCATGAAATGTAATTTTAAGAGTGTTTCTGGCGAGAATGTGGTTGTTTAAATCTCAAATCTCTAGTTTATTTATAAAAATAGCGCCTATCTGAAAAATACATCTGACGTTTTCGGAGTTCTGACATCCAAGCCTTCAGCGGACACTCAGCGAGATCAACCCCGACTGGAACAGCTTATCCTCGGCTAGTGCTTCTGACATTTGCCGCCGGCTCTGATCGCTCTAGTCTAGTGGATAAACCTTGACGTATAATAATTCGTCTTGTGTATAAGTCTATCTTTGGTCTCATTGAACTATAGTTTGTTCCATGGCAAAAAAAAAAAAAAAATAGTTTTTGAGGTTTCATAACTTTGTCTATTTAACTTTAACAACATTTTTATATATTATCATCACTATATGAGCAATAAAATAAAATGACATAACCCTGTCTCTGTTTGATAAATGTCAATAAAAATCAATGTTTCATATTTTTAAAATGAAAACAAAAAGATCATGTTCATTTTGTTTTAAATATATGCAGTGAAGAGAATCGCGTTGCCTGAACCACATGGCCATTAGGCTAATATTTAGTTTTTTTGTTAATGAAAAGAGGCAGAGTGGTGTTTTATAACATATTTCGTTTTATTGTTGACGAAAAGATGCAGAGTTGTAGCAAATTTTGTTTTATTGTTGCCTAAAATATAGGCTAAATAAAGAGATCAGAGCGTGCTGCTGAGTGACGCGATCAAGTACGCTCTGTTCCATTTGCGTCCTCTGTCCTCGGGAGTTCCTTCTCCTGAGTCGAACTTGGCAAGTCTGAACTACAAAGGACGCAAGTCCGAAGTCTGCGTACTTGGTATTGAGAAACGGCTTGTGTGTATAAAATATATTTTTATTAAACTGTATGGACACTGACAAAGTTCTCAATGCTTCGGTCTCAATGTAGGGACCCTTATTATGCTGTCGTGTGGGGCTATTTTGAGCCTTGTTAGTGGTAATAACAAGCGATTTTTATGTCTCATTACTCTATGCCCTATTTACTAGCGTTATAGGCTAAACTGTTTTTAGAGATAAAACTATTTACATTCGGCAATCATGAAAACAAATCTCAGATAATGGTTGACTAGGTAACAATGTGTAATTAGACCAAAGGTTCATTTTGCGCCGGAGTTGTCCTTTAAGTATAAAAGGAATATGTTTCTTGCAAGGAAGTGCACTTATTTGTATCTGTTGAACATAATTGATTATAATGTTAGCTGTGTGTTATTTGACATTATATTTAACATTATAATCATGTAAGGAGTAGTTCACTTTAAAAAAAAACTTTTGCTTATAATTTACTCACCCCCATGTCATCCAAGATGTCCACGTCTTTCTTTCTTCAGTCGAAAAGAAATTAAGGTTTTTGATTAAAACATTCCAGGATTTTTCTCCATATAATGGACTTCAATGGGAACCAAACGGTTCAAGTTCCAAATGAGAGTTTCAGTCCAGCTTCAAAGGGCTTTAAATGACACCAGGCTTATCTAGGACCCTCTGAGTCATGACTCGAAAAAAAGTGTTAATTTTGATGAACGAGTTCGAACAGGGGGGTCACGAACGCTCATCACAGAACAGAGCAAGGCAAGCATTTGTGCTTATAAAACTAAAACCTTTTTATTTATTTTTGAAATGGCCGATCGTTTCGCTAGATAAGATCCTTATTCATCGTCTGTTGCTGCATTTCAAGACATTTCAACTTAAATTTGTTTAAACTACATTACTTAAAAAATCTAGCTGAATCTCATATCTTATTCAATTTGAAACTGCTCAAATTATGTTGATGATTTACAATAATGTGATTACATAAGTTGCCATAACTTAATGATCATGTGGAAATTTGCACACATTTTCACTTCGCCTGAACGTACTAAGTTTGAATGTTATCAATGTACAACATTTCGCAATTCCAACACTTCACTTCAGTGTTTCAATAAACTCTTATGTTGTTGGGCAACTGGTATCAGTGAATGAATATGCTCAGAAGTGCATGTCTTTTTCATTTTAACTGTCTTTGCTGTTGACCTTCGATGATCCAATTCAATTGCCTAGAAATCTAGACCACCAATTATTTCAACAGCAAAAAATTATTTCGCAAAAATGTGACATCTTGGTGACACCTAACATCTTGATGCAGGTCTGGCATGCCAGGCTACCAATTCAACAATATACACTCTTAGAAGAAAAGGTTCTATCAACGCTGCGTATTTGGAACCCCTAAAAGGTTCTATACACTATTAAAAAAGGGTTCCTCTGGGTTCTATATAGAACCCTGGGGTTCCATACTTGGTCAATAGAACCTTTTACCAAAAAAACAAAACAAAAAAAGGTTCTATATAGAACCATTTTGGAGTTCCATATATGAAGCGGGGGATGGAACCATTTCTGGTTCTAAATAGAACCATTTCTTCTAAGAGAGTATGATAATGCAAAACTGACTCAAGATAAACATCACATTTGTGTTTCCTTTGTTTTTATAGCTAAAGAACAAGCAAGCAAGCTCAGTCGAAATGAAAAACCTATCATACTATAAGTAGTTTAGTTAGTTAGCTACTTTTTAGGGAATAATGCAATTTTGTAATGCATTACATTTCAAAGTCACTTTCCCCAACACTGCTCATTGCTGAATACTACTGTATATTTGTATGTGGCAATACTTGTCTCTGTGAGTGAAACACTCATGTTTGCCACTAGAGGATGCACTTACCATTGGGAAAGAGAGAAAAAGAGATGACGGATGTGAAATGAAACTTACACTTCCTCTACACTAACTTTCCAGCTTGTTTTAAGATATACAGAGACTTCAAAAAAATTGTATAGGTTCACTAGAATAAATAAATAAATATATATATATTCCATTCCACCAGTGGTGACAAGGCATATATAAAAACATTGAGAAACTACGAAAACACTGGTTGCATTGGATAGAAAGTTTATTATTATTATTCAGCAGTTTTATACTTACAACAAGAAAAGTTCATTCAATATCTTATTATACTGATTCATAGTAATACGTTGGTCAGAAGCTTTGTTCTACTGCATGCAAAACCATGGTCAGATATAACTATAACACATGCAGGAATACTTTGAGAACTATATTGATCGTACAGATTAATCTTTATAAATGACTTCTAATTAGGCAATGACATTCAAATATTTGTTATTCACGCAAATATGGAAACCTTGTTTCTTATCTTTTTTCTGACATGTCCTTTTCTTTACATCCCAACCAATATTTGCCAATGGATCTTGGGTAAGGCGGGTTTACGTAGTCAATGTGTTTGGTCTGCAGGTCCACCCTGTAGTATTTATCTATAGAGGAGCAATGCCACAATATTAATACAGACTTTGACAAATATATCAATACAATGTGTTTTATTGCCACTAAAACATGACAAATATATCAATACAATGTGTTTTATTGCCACTAAAACATGTACACAACTGTTTTTTGGGAGGTCAGTATGTCTCTCACACTTAAGCTATATTTATGTGCATATTTTAAACAATTTAAAACATCTTCTATTTGAATATATTTTAAAATTAATGTATATGACAAAGCTGAATTTTCAGCAACATTACTCCAGTCTTCATTGTCACACGATCCTTCAAAAATCAATCAAATGATCAAGAAACATTTCTGATTATCAATAATATCAATATTGGAAATGGTTCTGACTTTATAAATGTTTTCAGGATTCTTTGACTAATAGTTTGTTCATTCTTTGATGATCAAAAGTTACTTACTTTTGTAATATTATAAATGTCTTTACTGACACTTTTAATCAATTTGTTTAATCATTGTTGAAAAAAAATTGTAAATTTGTTAAAAACACTTAACGGATTTCAAACTTTTCAACTGTAGTGTATGTAATTTCTCTATTGCCATGTATGATTGAATCATTAAATAACCCCTTACATTTATAATTAAGATGCTTATTTTTTTTTTAAAGTTTTTACCCACCTTCCAGATTGCATCTTAAAAGAAAACTTGAATGTTTTGGATTCATCCTAACAGAATGAACAGAGCATGATCATGACCTGATACCTTTCTTAAAGAAGAAGACGTTCTGCACAGGCGTGGCCTTCTCTTGGACGACCGCCACGTCAATGTAGTCCATCGGCTCGTAGCTCATGTCAAAGAAAGATGGACGTCTTCCACGGCCCTTTTTCGGATTTTTTCTACTCTTCTCCGCTTCATAATATCTACATAACGCATATTGAATTTTGATACACATAATCTATACATCTACTGTACAAATATCCTCTCAGCAAACCTCAATAGTTCACAAACCTTTCCTCATAGTCCAATCCAAAGTCTTCCCAGAACGGCGAGCGGCTCACTCTGGCTCCTCGACCCCTGGTCTTCTTTCTCCGTCCGGTTCGGCCTCTGCTCAGGCCGCTGGATGGAGATGGTGACGGACCCGGGTTGACATACAGTCGGCCAACCATTGCAGCATCTATTGGAGGTTTGATGCCAATCCAGTCTTTGGAAATGAAGCGCGGCCCTTTGTGATGCCCTTGAACTGGGTGGAGAGGGAATTCATTGAATTGCATTTATTGAATCATCTGCTTAACACGGTGTGCATGCAAACTTACTGCCTTGAAAGAGCTGAGCAAACAAGCTATCCAAGTCACAGTACAGGTTTGTATAACGTGCGAAGGCGACTGAAGGCGACGACTTGGTCATGCGGTCACATTCTTCATGGGAAGGCTGGTGTTTGAACTCATATTGGTAGTACTGGTCACCTGTGGGACAAATGAAAACCGTTGATTAAATCCACTGTGTAAGGTGGATAACCATATTTCAGTGATGACATAAAAGGCCAACTATTAAGTCAGCATCAAACTGGTTCCCTCAACAAAAACCCAATAGGATTTTTCCTTTTAGGCTTTTAGATAGATGCTGAAAATGCTCATCATGATAATGAACAGAACTTTTGTTGCCCTAAATACAACCGACAGAATGAAAAAGCTATGGATTAACTGCATGGTTGAATTCTCTATTCCCTACATTAGCCCACTAATAAAGTCCACTCAAAGGAGTGAATGAAAATGAGTGAGTCGAGGCCTGCAGCTTTTGCATAGGTTTTGGCCTACAAAAAAATACATCATCCGCACAGCAGTCTATTATCACCTTCATTTGACTTTCGCATACCTTTAAAAAAATACACTTTCTCCTTCCCGTGATGACCTGGAGCTGGGATTGCAAATGCAGCATCAATATCATCTGGAATCTTCTCGAAGCCCACAGATATATCTCTTGGGTAATCTTCATCCAAGACGTCGCCATCAAAACGCCAGTACTTGTTGCCCTGCGATTCAGTAAGAAGTGACATAACCTTTGACATTTTGCTCAAACTAGCTTCTTGGTCAGTGACAAATATGAGTGTCAAGGATAAATAAATAAAAACAAATGTGCCATGTTCTTAGAAATGTACTATAAAACATTGTATACCCCGTTTGTAATAAAAGATTAAATATGTTTTTTAATGTTTGTTTGTTTTAGTAGATTTGAATGATTCTAAAATGACACTGTGACCATCAAGTAAAAAGTAATTACATATTCGCTTACACCTTGAATAATTATTTTTAAAAAGGTATTTTAAAAAAAAAATATCATGAATTATTAAGTTATAAATATTATTAAGTTATAAATGTTATAAAAAGCTCAAATTATCAGATATTTTAGAATTGTTATTGACCCTGTAGGGGTCATCTGACATAAGGCCTATGAGGTCATTCTACTGGATGTATGAATTGCCACTCTTTAAACATATTTATTCAAAATTTTTAAATATTAAAAATATATATTAAGTAATTGAACCCTTAAAGAGGACATAGTATGTCCTGTTAGTCTTGATTTTATGTATAGGGTCAACTAAAATAAGTTTTCATGCTTGAATGTTAAAAAAAAGTAACGTAACAGTAACGCTCTGTATAGTTCCTGTCTCTATGAAACCCCTCCTTCTGATTACCACAAAGTTTTCTGATTAGTCAGCTGGACGAGTGTGTTCTGATTGGTCAAACAGAAACGCCACACCCCTTAACATAACCACAAATCTCAGCACTAAATTACTTCACTTAAACGCAACTTCACCAGAACTCCTCCCTTTTTTGTGTATGACTTGGGCTGGGATTTAAATGAGTAATGTTGTGATGTGTTTGTTCCCAGAAAACTCCAATCAAGGCATTTTAGGGAGTTCAGAAACAAGGTTCATAGAGAATAACACAGTTTGGAGTGATTTTGTGCTTTGTTACTTTTCAAACAGCAACATTACACACTAAAGAAAGCTGACAAAGTGAAATATCCTCTTTCACACTAAATAAAATCAACAAACAGACCTTGAATATGTACGTTTTTCCCTGGCAGTTGATGCGCGTGAAAGCAGCATCGATAGGCCCGGAGATGCCCCACACATCCTTGATGAGTTTGGGATACCCAGGCATGACAGATCTGTCGTCTAACTCAAAGAAATAGTCTCCTGGAACACAAATGAACAGAGTCTTGTGAAGAAAAACTGTCCTTGAACTGATAAAAAGCCATAGTGATTGCATTGAACCTCTGAACTCACCTCTGAATGCAAACATTGAGCCATTCTTCAACTGCATGAACGCGTCAAAGGTGCGACCGCTACAGGTGACGGCGTCGGGATCGCGTGGAGGTGTAGGAGACACAGGAGTGGGAGTTGTGGTGGTAAGGGGCGGAGAGGTCGTGACTGTCACATTCGAATCCATTGTCGGTGAAGAGGTCAGATCCTCCTCAGGAACATCAAACATGTCACCTCGGGCAACTGAGGATCAATTTAACCTTCAATTTAGTGAGCCTACAGCATTTTCACAATGTTTCTCCTTAAGACATTAAAAGTGAAATGTGTACTTTCACCAAACAGAATTTCAGGAATAGACTCTATATAGAACCTTAAAGGGATACTCCACTTTTTTTGGCTCATTTTACAACTCCCGTAGAGCCATGGGGGCTGTGGTTACAAGAGGTAAATACGATATAAATACTGTTCGTTTTTGCACACAAACCGCTCGTTTCGTGTCTTAGGCCATCAATGTGTACTTACATTTACGAGTCATTAAATCATGTTGAACATGGACTTCTCTGTGTATGCTCTTTGAGGTGGTGACCATAGACATCCATTATATGACTGACAGACTAACGGTTTGACCTAAAAATAAACTACTGCGGAAACAAAGACACCTACATCTCGGATGCCTTTGAGGTAAGCTAAAACATACCAAAAATTAATTTCAAAGTGAACTATCCCTTTAAGACTTTTTCTCAGTTTGAGGTTCAGAGTATTATTTTTTTATGTCTAGTACAATTATATAGTTTTTTTTCTTGATTTCCCCCGAAAGAATGGAAGTGAAATGTGACAACATACCTCATAGGTAGGGCACAGTGTAACATGACCATATGCCAGATTCAAATGTTGTCTGATCTAATAAGAAAATATATACAAGAACTAAATTTTGTCATGTTACAATATACCCCATCTGCACAACTGGGATTTAAACCTGTCTAGTGCTGGTTAGCTGAGCATTAAACAACTATCTCAACTGTTAAATAACAAATATAAACACATTTAATTAATAAACACAAAAAATCAATTTAGTAAGAAATTTGCTATGGTTAAATAAATGTTCTGTGATTTCTTCCAAAGAGTTTTTCATTTTTGGCACAATTATTTATTTTTATAGTGTTGACACGGCAACTAGAAAACACAGTAAATTTTGTCACGCTGGCACATGTGGAAAGTTTTAAACCATGTGTTACAAAGTAGCCTTGTGTTGGTTTGTGCCCCGCTCACCCCTACCACAATCACTTCTTCCACAACAAACAATTTTGTGAGTAATAAAGTTTTATCAAAGTTTAGTTCTTGACTAAGAAGTCAGTAAAGCGCAAGTTTGAGATAAGAGACATGTGATATGTGAAGAAAACAGCTTAATCAATGAATCATGGTAAATATATCACTAGTGAACAGCATATCGTATATCCAATTTCCAATCAAGCTGTAAATTTGCAAAATGTGTGAAAATAATAATGAAACTTCAGGACAATATTTTTAATCAAAGATGGGGTGGTTTCTAGATTATTCTGAAAACAAATGGAGAATGGTTTCTCACACTGTCATTCTGGTTGCTTCGTGTGTTTTAAATACTTTCTTTCTTCTATTATTATTGCGTATATGATGTATGTCTTATGTTTTTGAATTTGTATAAGTTAAACTTTAGTAAAGATTGAAAAATATATGTAATTGTGTGCATTTAGTATACATAAATGCTTATAATTTTAATTTCCATCAAGGAACGTCATTACATGAGAATTCTGTCTCTTTGTGGTCTTTTCTGAAACATAAACATTAAATCTTCCAGTATCATTTTTTTTTTTTTAAATAAAGAATTTATCTTTATTTAAGAAAATGATACTGGAAGATTTATGTTTCCAAAAAGACCACAAAGAGACATAATTGTGATGCAACGCATTTATATATTAAATTGTTAGTAGAGAAATAACTAACTTTTGGGACTGTGAAAAGTTTAAAAGGTTTATTAGTCCACAAAGGGCCAAAAGTGCACAGTTATTGTGAAACCTAATTGTAAACGTGTTTCCCACACTCCCCTCATCTGCCATTGGTCAGTCAAAACAGAAATCCCCTCCCCAATCTCACACCATTGGTTGAGCCAGTGTTGCTGTGTAGAACCACAACGTTTACACTTCAGGGAAATCAATTGTAGACTTATATAGTTGCCTATGCATTATCAACTATAGAAAAAAACTGGATGTAGTAAAACACACTTCAGTCATAGATGTTTGGACAAAGTCTCCTGGAATATGGCCAAGATAGTCTTTCTAGATGGCTGTTTGAGAAATGAAAAACTACACACTCCATCAATTAGGGTTAGAAGATATTTTGCCACACATATAACACTCTAGAAACACAACAATCACTGCAATATTGATCCAATCATAGACTCTTAAAGGGATACTCCACTTTTTTTGGAAATAGGCTCATCAGTAAACATGCAGTTTCTGGTCTCATTGACTTCAATGAGACCAGAAACTGTCTGGTTACTGATAGTCTTCTAAAAAAGCAGAAAATCGGCTGAATGGATTCAAAAACGGTAAAACTCAACCGTTTAGAGTTGTAAAATGAGCCTATTTCCAAAAAAAGTGGAGTATCCCTTTAAGCATTTGCCTGTTTAAATCCAAACAGAGCTTTTGTTGTTGTTGTTGTTGGCCAGGCAGTGTAGCTATTTCAACATATTACTGTTGTTGTTACTATATTTTTTAATAAAATAGCCTACGTAAATGCAGCCTTGTTGAGCACAAGAGGTTCTAAAACATCTTACAGACTTCGATCTTTTGAACATTAAAATACAAAATAGTTTGACATTAATCACTATTTGAATGTGCGTCAATTTCTCACTTTTTGTCCGACAAGTGCTGTCAAAATCCTCACAGCAGCTTCCATAGTACTTGCACATTCGGTCACACTGGCATTTCTTGGTCGGATCAAAGCCACTCAGACAGCGTCCCGTACATGTTTCTGTGGAAAATGCAGCAACGTGAACGAGAATAAACCAGCAGTCTAATAATAACCAAGCAGTTTTTGAGGCACTTACCCTCCGCAGCGAAACAAGTCGCCAAAACAAGGGATAATAAGATCACAAATTTCATTTTTAATGCCACATCTGTCAGCAGTGAGTGCCTGAACTGCTCTAGAAACACCCGTGTGAAAGAACGACAGAGGACAGTTCAGACATCTGTGCCGATCGATGGCTCCAAAAGTCACCCTGTTTGTTTAGTCTGAAAGAATCAATGATTAGCACTACAAAGTTGCTCTGTATAAAGTTACAAATAAAGCCTAAGCTGATTTAACGTTCATGATGTAGAAATGAGGTCTGAACTGTATAAGGATAACAGAATGGTAATGTTTCTGTGGCCAAAATCTAGTATTGAACTACTATTGAGCTGGCTACTATTGATTTCACTTTCTGAGCATCTAAGCTAGCGGTTTATATTGAAACGGCTGATGTACATTAAATTATTTCCACTTTAAACATTTGTATACTCTATATAAGAGGGCTTCAACCCCATTAGAAACATTTGCATCAAAAGATGTGGGAAAAAAGTCTGTTCAATTCATATGATATGACCAAGGTGCTTAAATAATTGGAGGAATATAAACTATAACTTTGCATACTAAACCCGAAATTACTCCTTAAAAGTTAACCATTTAAAATGAGTAAAGTTTACACCAAAAAAATAAACAAAAATATCTCACTAACAGACAGGCGTCAAAGATTAATTAAGAACTCTTTATTTTATATCGCCAACATTAAAGACACCTGATTGAGAAAACCGTAATTTTAATACAAACACTGATCACCATAATGGTGACTTAAATGTATGTTGTTTTTTTTGGTTGTTGTTGTAAGTTTTACTCATTTTAAATGGTTAACTTTTAAGGAATTAATTTGATTAATTATTACTCAATTCTAATTTGTTTAATTTAATTAATAATATTGCTTGTAATCTGTTGCCACAATTTTTTTTTTGATTAGATAAAGCATATTCATTTTTACAGTGTAGTGTGAAATGGCTCAGAGATTTACTGTAGAGCAAGTACTGAACGCAATCAATTACGTTATTGTCTCTGTCACTTGATGGTGAATCTGGTGCAAGAAGTTGTCAGCGATCAAAATATTGATTTGGGAGATATTGAAAATGATAGTTTTGAGAACATGTTTGAGATTGCCAATATGAGCCAGATGCTGAGGACAGTGATAACAGTATAAAATCCCTTCCAAGCTCCAAAAATGCTTTATTTTACACTCTAAAAAATGCTGGGTTGTTTTAACCCAAATTTAACCCAGTTTGTCCGCATTTGAACAACCCAGCATTTTTTAGAGTGCATTCTTGTTGCTCTAATATAAGTCGAGCTTTATATTATCGCGACAGGTATAGAGATCCATCCGTGTTACGGTAGATATAGATCAGGGTAGCTGAACATCCGAATATGTAAGAATGATTGCCGAAACATTCATGCATTTAAGCGTTAAAAACAATCAAATTATGTTCTTTTTAGTAACATTATTAGGTTAGATATTATTAGAAGTAATTATTAATTTGTACTGGAGTGAACTTAGAGTCTCAGATAAGTCGTATCACGTTTGTTCCTTTATATTTCTTTTCAGGCTGTAACTTGATGTCCTGCCAGACGTTATTATACAGAAATGGCAGAAATTACGATGATGATAATGCAAAATGAATGGACTTTGTGTTTTATTGAGGTCAAAATCCATAAGTCGGTCATTGAAAAAAAGATAAAAATTAATATTTACAAGGAACAAGGAAGTTTGTCATTAAAGGCATTATCTGGATTTAAACCATAATATGGCCACTGTCAAATTAAAGTCCAATTGAGTTTAATTGATATGTTATGCAATAATACGAAAATCTCATCAGACCCCTGACTGACATTTGTTTGAAGAACGCAGACGCCCAGCCGTCTTTGACATGAATTATGACCCAGAGCATGTATGGAAATACTCAGATTCTCTCCCAATAGACTGTTTTGGAAGACTTCATGTCTGTTAGACAGCCATAAAGATGACTAAAATGTCACGCTGCAACCACAGTCTACATCAAAGCTCAATGTACTAAAGCAGATCATCTATAATAATGATGAACAGCTCCATAAAGCTACTGTTATTATGACCTTGTCTATTACCATTGACTATCGATGTAAAAGGCTTTGAAACTATGGTATTTGGGTTACAATAACTCCAAAGGTTGTGTTATGCAACACAAGAGTTTTATCTTTAAGTAACAGAATTGCTAAAAGAGGATCATAACTTTGGACAAAAGTATATGTTGCACATATCAGGCTATTATAATAGATTAAATATGTATTTGGGTTTAAAAGATTAAACTGATCATTCTTGATTTAATTTTCACATTAAGTCCTAATACAAACGGAGAGTTCAAAGTCTGTAAAGTTGACTAATAAATGTTGATAAAAGGCACTGGTAATATAGAAATTACAGTAATCCAGAAGAACACGTCATGTTTATGCATGAATTGAGTTTATTGAAAAGACCCTTATCACTTGGACACCCTCAGATCACTTGGTTACAAGAGGTAAAAACGATATAAATACTGTTCGTTTTCTCACACAAACCGCTCGTTTCGTGTCTTAGGCCATTACATTTACGAGTCATTAAATCATGTTTAATTTGGACTTCTCTGTGCATGCTCAGAGGTGGTGACCATAGACCTGCATTATATGACTGATAAACGAACGGTTTGACCTAAAAATATCAAATTGAAACTACTGAGGAAACAAAGACAGTACATCTTGGATGAGGTAAGCTAAAACATACCAATAATTAATTTCAAAGTGAACTATCCCTTTAAGGAGTTTCACCACATAACTAGGCATTAATTTCTTCTTCTTAAAAAAAAAAGGCAAACATTTACAGTATTGAATGCGTTTACTAAATCAGGTGTGTCCTCGCTGGAATCTATTTAGATTCTACGTTTAAAATTTAAACTGTAAGTAAGAAATGTCAAATACTTTGGATTCCACAGATATGGACAATCTCTCATTTTGTTTGCACTAGAATAAATAATACTAGTTATGAAACATAACACTTCAGAATAATCAATTCATTTAGGTTCATATACTAATACATTCACATTTGTATACATTTACATTAATGCATTATTAAAGTGCATCCAAGTCTATTTATAAATAAACAATAAATGCAGTAAAAGTAGTTTATTTCATGATGCTGAACTAATACTAATGCTAATCAAATGAACCCACTGAAAAAGGGTTTTTTCACTTGATTATTTATTTAATCTTTCATTTATTCTTTACAAACCAGCACAACGGCGATTATATTATTCCCGCACATTCAGAAGAGAAAAGAGAAACATTCTTTGCATTTCTCTGGTGTAAAAAGAGACACTTATCATCAGGGTGACTCCAGCTCTTCATGATGACATCAGGAGTGTGAAAAGTTCAGATGTGCTTTTAATAAATTCATTAGTCAGTGTTTTAACAATTCAATGCATTGCGAATTTAGAAAAAGATAACAAACGGGTTAATCTTTTTTTTTACCCTCCCCTCCTTCATTCCCCTATTTACCCTCCCATTGTTCACACAGTTAATGTTTAATTTCTCTTTGTGACGATGCCTATAAACACATTGATCTAGCTTGACCTGCATAAGCAATCCATCCACCACACACACACCTGACATCTGCAGCCGAGGGCCAGAAGACATGGCAAGGATTCCAGAAGATGACGCATTAATCCTACGCTGGATATGGCTTCACAGAAACTACCTGCTCATCTTCATCATCCCTTTACTATTATTGCCCCTGCCACTTATCATCCCAACTCCGGTAAGTGCCTTTCTGCAGGATTATTTGGTGGAAAATCAATTCAAAAGCCTTCAAACATGTTAAATAAAATAGTTTCGTTATGCATCTACATTATGTGTGTGTGAATTTGTAATAGCCAAATGTGATATCGAAACATTTAAAAAATAAAATCTCTGAAAACCTCGTCACTCTTATTTATGATCTGGGGAACACTATATTTACACAGCTTGCGAGGTCATTCTCAAGTCACAAACAATGTGGCCCACTGTTACTCAACATCTTGAGACCGGGTTACTCTGACCTTAAGAACTTCAGCTGAAAAAATAATGCACAAATCTCTCCTCTCTTTTTGAGTCAATTATTGAAATGGTAATGTTAACCCGTAAAAAAACACCTCGGTTCTTTAGAAACCTGGGACCCTCTTCCTCATCCATTTTTAAAAGTTAGACATCAACCTTCTCAGTATTCAATGGAACTAGAAAAAAATATATAAAATTATAAAAGAATGCCTGTTTTCCTATTCATTTTATGTAAAAATTGTATAGGCGCGCTAATGACCTGAGGTGTGT
Organism: Pimephales promelas; assembly: GCF_016745375.1. Next base: position 15,557,836 of record NW_024121210.1, read on the forward strand.
AACAGTGTAAATTAGGGCTGTGCAAAAATTAATTGCGATTAATCGCATCCAAAATAAAAGTCTGTGTTTGCATAATATATTTGTGTGTGCTGTATATAATTATTTTGTATATATAAATACCTATGCATGCATTTATATATTTAAGAATTATTTGCGCTTAAATTATATATATATATACATAATCTATATTATATAAATATTTTATATATGAATAACACATTTTCTTAAATATATACATGCATGTGTTTGTATTTATATATACACAAAATAATTATATACAGCACACACAAATATATTATGTAAACACAGACTTTTATTTTGGATGCGATTAATCGCAATTAATTTTTGCACAGCCCTAGTGTAAATATATTTTTTTTTCTGCACAACAATAATTGGATCTTTTATGACTGAATAAAAGTGCAATTCATCTTCATTCCACAACGTGGCAATGTCTGAGACATAATGATGAAGCGACGTTTCACTCATAGTTACCGCAGGCAGAAAACAAAAGAATAGGAAGTATCATCAGCAAAACTTGAAATTGCAGAACGCGATCAAACGTTATTGTCACTGTCACTTGATGGTGGATCTGGTGATGAAGCCGTCAGCGATCAAAATATTAATTTGATGAATAATTTTGAGAAAACGTTTAGCATTGCAAAAATGAGCCAGATGCTGAATTTACTGGGAAACGGGGATAGTGATGATGGTATAAAACATCTGAAACCTTCCAAGCTACAAAAGGTAACAAAATAGGCTATAATTTATTCTTCTGTAATTGTTACTTTAATATCAGGAGATTTTATATTATTGGGACAGAAAAAGATCCATCCGTGTTAGATATAGATCCAGGTCGCTATACAACCGAATATGTAAGAATGATTGTCGAAACATTCATGCATTTAAGGGTTAAATAAAAAATAAAAATAAATCAGACATTTAAGACCCCCAAAAGTGGCTGAACTATTACTATTATTTTTTGTATTTCTTTAAAAAAGATAAACTAAACTAGATAGAATTGAGCTACACGATCCATCATGCATGTTCATACTCTTATATCACAATGTTTAAAGGTCACCAAACACACACACACACACACACACACACAATACAAACTTTCAGAATTTCATCTTACTTTTTAGCCATATAAATATCAGACTCTGCACCAAATTTGTCTAAAGCTTCTGTTCCATAAAGAAAGACTATTTTCATTTTTCAGGCTTTACATGGTAAAACATATACAGCCTTTTATCAATTTTTTAATACAATTCTTCCTTAAAATAAAAGCATCCATAAAAGTAAATGAATTAAAAATAATTTACAGTCGTTAATGTTCAAGGGTTAGTTTTATCAGCATTCTGAGAATGATATAGTGATACAGTAGTGACCCCTGGAACCTGCACTAGATGTCAAATCCCACCCTTACACAAGACAAACGAGAGGATTGCCATAGACCTGAGATCACGTCTTAGATGTGCAATGCATCTAGTTCACATCCAATAATTATCTTCTACAGAAATGTGCCTGACTGCTACGTGAACAGGTGATGTATTGCCTTACCTTTTGACACGTATGACTATTGTGTTCTTCAGGAGGCGAGATGTGGTTATGTCATCATCCTGATGGCACTGTTCTGGTGCACAGAGTGCATTCCTCTCGCCATCACTGCCCTGCTGCCCGTCATCCTCTTCCCCATGATGGGCATCATGGAGTCTGAAAAGGTATTGTTCAAAAAAATATTCCATGATTAGCATTTTGTATTAAAAAAAAAATTCTTTTAATACTTAAAGGTGCAGTGTGTGATTTTTAGCGACATCTAGTGGTTCGGTTGTGAGTTGGACTAAGGGCTCAGCCCACTGCTCACACCTACGGTGGCTAAAACGGGACAAACATATCATCGTCTGAAACTGTCTGTCTGTCTGTCTGTCTGTCTGTCTATCTATAAGACTGTTTTGAAAAATGTCCCAAAAGAGATTGAGAAATCTGTATGTAACTGAACATAATCGGCAAGCAAACTATTCAAATAACAATAGTTCATAAATAGGGGAGCGCGGGGCACAACCTAAAGCGGGGTTAAATGTAACACGGACTTTTTGCATAGTTCGTCAGGATCGAGCAGGCTGTGTTTGCGATATTTTTCACTCGCTGCCAGAAGACGGTCTCCCGCGAATTTGCGGAAAATTTTGACTATATTTCGTGAAGATACTTGACAAAGAGTGTTTTGACACCATTAAAGTACATTTTTTTCATCATAGATTTTTTTCGGTTTCTGAGTTTGGTGTACACGTTTCCAATTCTAGGGAAAATATGTAATACACAGCGGGGTTCGTTGCAACACAGTGTTACAAACAAGCCGCCAAGTGTACAATGATAATCAAATGAAAACGGAGCCTCGCAACTTTTCAGGTTTGAGTATACATTTAACTTTGTTGGACTTTCACAAACAATGTTGATATTTAAAATGTATGAAAAAATGAATGATAACTTGTTTATTTATTAAAAATATGGCCTGTTTTTAATGCAATAAATTATTATTTTAAGCTCATTTGTATGATCATTACTGTTATTATTATAATAATAATAATTGTACATGCAGCTGCCACACACAAATCTAATTTAATTACAATATTTTATAATTTTATTTATTGCAAAACTGTACAGCCCTTTTCTGTCTCTATCCTTGATATTGATCCACAATAGAAGGATGATTGGATGAGAGATGGATGTATGGATATTTGTCTATACAGAACCACAAACAATATCAAACTATACAAAATAAAATTGTACTGAATTAAGTGTGTTACACGCAAGTGTTACAACTAACCCCTCTGTCTGTTACAACTAACCCCGCATATGGGGTAAGTTGTAACATTTGCACTTCTGTCATTTTCAGTGCAACTGTACGAAAACGGTAGGTCCTAGAAAAAAACGAAAAAGTGTTCATTTGTAGCAGAGATGTGTATGTTGCTTGTGTAAAAAAAAATATTAATCTAACCTAATTATTTTTTAATTAACTGAGCCAAAACCAAAATGCGTTAGGTTGTGCCCCGCTCTCCCATATGCATATAGTTATCATAAGAGATTATCAGTTTTATTACTGTAGTCGCAAGCACAAATGCCATGGAAAACTACTTTAAAAAATTGACTTATCACATGTTCAGAGAGATTGACCTTCATCAGCATTTGGACAAACGTTATCTCTCTAATGATTTGAGAAGTTTATGGGCCATTAAAGTAGTTTTTATGAATGCCTTTTAACCAGTCATATTCCTTATCTTTCTATCTTTGACTGATTTTAGAGACTCTAAAATCTAATGAGTCTGTCAATAAGGAAATACAACCACAGTATATCGTGCTGTGTACCGCATCCCACAATACAATGCTCCCAACTTGACTTTCCATCTCCCAAATGAATGGTTTTGAACATCTTGACTGCCTTTCTCAGATTGCCAACACATTTTACACAAAATTTGATTAAAAATGCTTATTTCTAATTCTATTTTTTGAAACATTTAACCAAGTATTTAACAAGTTTAAGGAGTATTGAAATATATTTTTTCCCTATTATCATGTGAGTTTGGTGGCTCCGTACACACTGTGTATATACAGTAAAAAACATGTAGCCCAACCAACCCATGTTGACCAGAACTAAATAAGAAATTAAGGCCCAGTTTCAAAGACATGGCTTAGATTAAGCCAGGATTAGGCCTTAGTTTGGGACATACAAGTAAGATTTTATAAATGTGCTTTAGAAGAAAAAAAAAAAACATTTCTAGCGTGCATCTTGAGACAAAACATATTTTAAGCTATCTCAGTGCAAGTTGCTTTCAGTTAAACATGCATTCTAGGCTTGTCTGTGAAATCAGGGGTGTTACTTTGTGTTTCAGGTGTGTGTTCAGTACCTAAAGGACACCAACATGCTGTTTATCGGGGGTCTGCTGGTGGCTATAGCTGTCGAACACTGGAATCTCCATAAGCGCATCGCTCTGAGTGTCCTCCTGGTCGTTGGAGTTCGGCCTGCTTTGTAAGATCACACACACGCTGAAAACGTACCCTTAATTTTCTGTCACATTCACACACTCACCTGTTTTTCACACTCACTTCCGCAGGCTGATGCTGGGGTTCATGATCGTAACATCCTTCCTCTCCATGTGGATCAGCAACACGGCCACCACAGCCATGATGTTGCCCATTTCTCAAGCCGTCCTCGAACAGCTCAGCGCCACAGAAGCTGACTCTGACGAGAAAGAGCTGAGGGAAGGCCAAGACAATCAAGCGTTTGAGCTGACCGAGGTCAACACCAAACATCCTTTGGACAATTTCTCTGGGGAGAAACCCAACGGTATGTCTGACATGTTGTACACCTTTAAACTTCACTTTACTATCTTATAATGTTAAACATTATCTTAAACATCTCACAAGGTTTAACGACTGTCATGTGAGTCCAGCAAATGAAGCTTTGTTACGTCAAGCTGTGTAGGTTTCTAAACATTTCTAGTTTTCGTTTAAAGGGTGTCGATCTTGTTAGCCAAGTGTTTAATATATGATGTTACGGGCCAGTTTTATAATGTAGGTTTAATGTTTGTTTAAAGGGGTGGTTTTTTATGATTTCACTTTTCTAACTTTAATTAGTGTGTAATGTTGCTTTTTGAGCATAAACAGCATCTGGAAAGGTACAACGCTTAGGTACAACACAATAAAGTCGTTTTTAAGGCCGGTAGGGACTACACAAGTTTCCTCCCGGGTTAGTGACATCACCAACAACAACCCTAAAATTTACATAAACCCCGCCCCCGGGAATACGCAGTCCATGTTGAGAAGAGGAAGAGCTGTTGAAGTCAAGCACGTTTGTGAGTCAGCTCAAAGTGTAGCATCCATCTTTTCACATGCAATAGAAAGTCAATCTGTGTGCATCTCAAAACGGTTCCTATATACCAGCGATTTATAGATTATCCTGACAGAATATGCTAATTGAAGATAGTTAACTCCACATTAGCAACATAAATTCATCAACTAACCTTTCAGAGATGTCCTGTTGCATTCTACATGTTGTCACTTCTTCTTAGTCTCACCATCTTTGTCTGACTCTGGTTTTTAAACAGTTTCTGACATTTTAGCGTGTGCTGCGTGCGTGAGGTAATCGGAGTTGCACTCTTGAAGCTCCGCCCACTGTGTCGGGAGCTGCAGCTCATTTGCATTTAAAGGGCCAGACAAAAAACATGTGTTTTTGCTAACCCTCAAAAAGTGAAAAGTTTAACATGCTATATAAAAATATCTGTGTGGTATTTTGAGCTAAAACTTCACTCTGGGGACATCAGAGATTTATTTTACATGTTGTTAAAAGGGCATTATACCACCCCTTTAATTATTTAAACATTTGCAATTGTTTGGGCTGTGTTCTCATTTTTGCCTTGTTTTGACAGCCTAAATGAATCATTTGGTAAAGAATTTGGTTTAATTGATTTGGAGTTTCGAAAAGCTAATTTTGACTACACTGTAAAAAAAATATTTTCAAGATTTGTTATCACAACATTTTTTATTTTGTCAAATTAACTTAAATTGTTTATTTAGTTCAGATAACTTTTTTTTTTTAGTTTCTGATGATTAAATCAATCTCCTTCGTTGCATTAACTCACTTTTTCCATTTCAATCAACTTAAAATTTTAAGGCAACCAGGTTACTTAATTTAAGTTAAACCAACAATATGTTTTACAGTGTACAGTTGATAACCAAGACGCAGGAGAAAGCGACTCAGTGAGATTTGAGGGAAATGACAGTACAGCTGTTTTTACATCAAATTCTGTGACCGTAGTAGACGTCTGTTGTGACCCTAACCCAACCTTACCCTTACCATTACAACAGCATACTGTAAAAAAAAGTTTAAAAAGCACAATCAACTTGGGTGTTTAATCATTTCAACTTAAATTACATCAAACTTGAATCTTGTATAAAGTTCCAATGTAAATATGAGTTTAAGCAATGTAAAAATATTTTTGATCATATAAATTTACACTTATGCATTTAGCAGACACTTTTATCCAGAGACACTTACATTTACAGTGTAATACGGTCACAGAATTTGGTGTAACACAAGGTTTAAGTCACACGAATGAGCAGAACAATATACAGCATTTCCACTATTAATCAGGGGTAATAACACACAGTCTTAAAACTTACGTCCCACCTGTTCTCAATCTTGACAGTCAATCCAGATCTGGAGGCAAGAATCGATTCAGTCTCTGAAAGCAGGAGGAAAGAACGTGAAGCGAAGTACATCCGTCTCTTTAAAGGAATGAGCCTATGTGTGTGTTACTCCGCCAGCATCGGAGGAACTGCCACCCTGACGGGCACCACACCGAATCTTATTCTCAAGGGCCAGATGGATGCGTACGTTTGTCAATTATCCTGTTATGACTCTGATCTATGTTGCATAAAAAAATGGAAAAATTTCTTAAAATATAAAATGATTGATATTAAAATACCCATCGTTATTTTGGTAATAATACATATAATTATTCAAATATTTTTCTATGGTTGTGCACACAATCTGTTGGACCTACAACATAAACATGTGCATACAGTACTGGAGCCAAATTATAAACTGCACACACACTTGTCCTTTTTTACAGGATTTTTCCACAAAACAATGGCGTGATCAACTTTGCCAGCTGGTTCGGTTTTGCCTTTCCTAACATGGTGCTGATGCTTGTGCTGTCTTGGCTCTGGCTGCAGTTCATGTACTTGGGTCTTAAGTGAGTAACTTGCATCCTTTTACATTAAATATGGTGTTTCCTAGACATACAGTGAGTGTTTTTAGCTAGACCATTGGTTCTCAACTCGTTTGACTCAAGGAACTCATATTATTCAATACATTTGTTAAAAAAACTATTTTGGCTAAAAGTATTTCTGGCATTTCATACCTTTTTATACCAAGATTGTGATTCTGTATATTACTTCAATAGATATTAGGGGAGGAAGACAGGATTTCATGTTGATTTTTGCATACATTTGTGCTGTCAAATCGATTAATCGCGATTAATTGCATTTAACAAAAGTTTTTGTTTACATAATATATGTGTCGGTATATATTATTATAGTATATGTATACGTGTATAAATATGTGTCTACACACACACGCTATAACTTTTATGTTAGATGCGATTAATCGTGATTGATCGCACTAATATATAACCATATCAATTTCATTTAAATAATCATACATCAAATAATGCCCCCTTGAAAATTTTGATTTGAGTAGAAGTACCTAATGGGAAAAGCTGGTCTTGAAATGTTATCTCAAAAGAAGCTTACAGGGGAAAAACAAAATACATTTTAATGACCTGTTAATGTTAATCTGGCGTTTTTAAGCAGTCTTTTATTTATTGTTTGGTGAACTTTTTTCCCCAGTTTTAAAAAATCGTTTGGCTGTGGTTCGAAGAATGAGGGAGACAAAGACGCTTACAGAGTGATGAAGAATGAATATAAGAAGTTGGGTTCGATGTGTTTTGCTGAGGGCGGAGTGCTTGTCATCTTTGTGATCCTGGTGATCCTGTGGTTCACACGAGAACCAGGCTTCATGCCGGGCTGGGCTAGCGAGCTCTTCAACAAAAACGGACAGTGAGTACACTTCACCACTGCTTACTTTTAAACAAATAAAATCAAAAGTTTTGGTCATTGCATTTGAATTTTTTTCCGATTTTCTCTTTGTTTCAATAAAGATACGTCACCGATGGCACTGTGGCCATTTTCATGTCAACCATGTTCTTCCTCATTCCATCTCGGATAGACTTTCTCTATTCGATCAATTGGTGTGATGAACATAATGAAGAAGCTGAAGAAGATGAGCAGGAAGGTAAAGTGGTTCTGCTTTCAGAGTATTTGCACTGAATATTTATCCATATCCAGGTCTTAAATCAGAGCTACTGCTCCATCTGTTTTATTAAGGAGGAGAAAAACAGGAAAAGAAGAAGAAACTGAAGGGTACGCCCACTCTACTAAACTGGAAGGTGGTGCATGAACGCATGCCCTGGAACATAGTCTTGCTCCTGGGGGGAGGATTTGCCTTGGCAAGTGGAAGTGAGGTAAGAGGATGACAGAGTGACACATTACATTGGCAGTAAATGTACATTATGTTTTACTTTTATGGAATTACAGTTAAAAGTATATATTTTTTTTACATTTTCTGAAGAAAAGGAGAGTTCTGTGAGCTAATGCTCACCCATGCAAAACTTGAATTTTTTTTATCTGGTGTAAAATGGTAAATGTTACACAAGTTACAAGCTGAAATTGAATAATATACGTGTAATGTAATATAATGGGTAACACTTTCGATAATCCACTTCAGACATTCTATTAATTGTAATTAACTTTGCAACTACATGTCCACTAGCACTCAATAGAGTATTAGTAGACTGTCTAATATCTGCTAAACCTTTAGGTGGATGCACAGTTTTGCAATGTCGAGTGAATTGAAGTTATATAAACTATGTGATGTGCAGCGATGTGAAGTAATGTGAAGTGATGTGAAGTAATGTGAAGCGATGTGAAGCGATGTGAAGTGATGTGGAGTGATGTGTGGAGTGATGTGGAGTGATGTGTGGAGTGATGTAAAGTGAAGCTACGTGATGTGACATGAAGTGATGTGGAGCGATGTGAAGTGATGTGATGCGAAGTGATGTGGAGCGATGTGAAGTGATGTGATGCGAACTTGCGAAGTGATGTGGAGCGATGTGAATTTATGTTATGTGATGTGAAGTGAAGTGGAGCGATGTAAAGTGATGTGAAGTGATGTGGATTGATGTGAAGTGAGGTAAAGTGATGTGGATTGATGTGAAGTTATGTTATGTGAAGTGAAACAATGTGGAGCGATGTGAAGTTACATAGATTGATGTGAAGTGATGTGAAATGGATTTATGTGAAGTGATGTGAAGGGATGTGGTGCGATGTGAAGTGAAGTGATTTGAAGTGATGTGAGGTGAAGTGATGTGAAGTGGAGCGATATGAAGTTATGTTATGTGATGTGAAGTGAAGTGGAGTGATGTGGAGCGATGTGAAGTGAGGTGACGTAATGTGAAGTGATGTGGAGCGATGTGAAGTGATGTGGAGCGATGAGAAGTGATGTGGAGCGATGTGAAGTTATGTGGAGCGATAAGAAGTGATGTGGAGCGACGTGAAGTTATGTTATGTGATGTGAAGTGATATGGAGCGATGTGAAGTGATGTGGAGCGATGTGAAGTGATGTGGAGCGATGTGAAGTTATGTGGAGCGATGTGAAGTGATGTTATGTGATGTGAAGTGAAGTGGAGCGATGTGATGTGGAGCGATGTGAAGTTATGTGGAGTGATGTGAAGTGATGTGAAGTGATGTGGAGCGATGTGAAGTTATGTGGAGTGATGTGAAGTGATGAAGTGATGTGGAGCGATGTGAAGTGATGTGAAGTGATGTGGAGCGATGTGATGTTATGTGATGTGATGTGAAGTGATGTGGAATGATGTGAAGTTATGTGATGTGATGTGAAGTGATGTGGAGCGATGTGATGTGGAGCGACGTGAAGTGAAGTGATGTGGAGCGATGTGAAGTGATGTGGAGCGATGTGAAGTGATGAAGTGATGTGGAGCGATGTGAAGTGATGTGAAGTGATGTGGAGCGATGTGATGTGGAGCGATGTGAAGTGATGTGAAGTGATGTGGAGCGATGTGATGTGGAGCGATGTGAAGTGATGTTATGTGATGTGAAGTGATGTGAAGTGATGTGGAGCGATGTGAAGTGATGTGATGTGATGTTTGTGTAGGCGTCTGGACTCTCGGTGTGGTTGGGTGAGAGTCTGGCCCCTCTGCAGAGCATCCCACCCTTCGCCATCTCCCTGATTCTGTGTTTGCTGGTGGGAACGTTCACGGAGTGTTCCAGCAACACGGCCACCACCACACTATTCCTGCCCATTCTTGCCTCTATGGTGAGCAAACCCTCCAAACCTATCCTACAACATAAATGACACACATTCATTCGACCTAAAAGTACATTTCGAAGCTGAAGTGTTCAACCTCCTAACGAGTCGTCTCTGTTCTCAGGCCACAACTATCGGGATCCATCCGCTCTACGTGATGCTGCCCTGCACGATCAGCGCCTCGTTGGCCTTCATGCTTCCTGTAGCCACTCCACCCAACGCCATCGCTTTCTCTTACGGCAACCTCAAAGTCTTAGACATGGTATGGTTAACTACATCTTACATGAGTTTTGATGTTCCACTGGATTTTAAAAGTGGGATTTGAATGTGAAAATACATTGTATATGGAAAAATCAGTGGATAATTGTATTTTCCTTCTGTCTGAAGGCAAAGGCGGGCTTCATTCTCAACATCATTGGCATTCTGTGCATCAACCTCGGCATCAACACATGGGGAATGGCCATGTTCAACCTAGGAACCTTTCCCACATGGGCCAACGCCACAAATATCACACATACACCATGAACGTTTGTGTACACGTTTGGTTGAGTGAGAATACTGAAGGGGAAGAAAGGGGAGAAAGGAAGCTAATCCAAAAATGGCATCATCAAATGCACAAGTGTGTCAGAAAATGCAGTATTAGAGTGTGTAGCGTCCATGCCCTCGTCAGCGCCCTATGGAGCGCAAGCTTAGTTTTTCTCAAAACCTCTTGAAAGGATCTTTTCAAGCACTAAATGAAGTGGCCAGGAAGGATTTACAGCCTCTATTTAGAGTTCAGAATTATGCATCACTTATTTACATATTAAAAGTCCCTCAAGTATGAGGACTTTGTAAATGTGAGTTGACTCCATGTAGCGCATTTTGCCCCAATGTGGCTCAAATCTGATCCAAGTTCAGGTTTATGCAGAACCTTTTTATCTACATACTTTGTGGCTTCACAAGTAGGTTTTCTGTTCTTCCATTTGTGCTGGTTCACGAAATTTTATTTAATTTATAGGGTCTGGATAAGACCTTTTATATTTTAGATCCCTTTTTGGATCCTTGTCTATTTAATACATTTTAATTAGACATTTGAATCATAAATCTTTATTTGTAAGCTAGCGGAGTTAAAGAAATGCCCCTTAATTTAGATGTAACTAAATGCTCAAATGTAAACTCCACTGCATTTTTTAGAATGTACTTTTTGTCAAATAAAACTAATTTTGTGCAAATTTGTGAGAACTTTAATTCACAGCAGCTGCAGTAACAATATTGTTCATAAATGGGAGTATATTTAAGTACTGATGTACTATAAATTGCAAATGCAAGGTTAATCTTGGGACCTGCATTTGTTTTACAGGGTTTATTCCTTTTCTTAAAGGTTTTTAAATATTTTTCAAAGATGACGCTGTCTGCATACCAAAAAACAGCAATATTGTAAAACATTACTACAATTCAACATAGCATTTCTATTTGAATGTCTTTTCGAGTGCCGAAGTTATGACGTCACTTTTTTCCCTCGATCGAAAAGCTATGCATTTTCCCCATAGACTTTTGGAAAATCGCTTAAAAAATAAGATCTGTGTTCAACAAAGGGTTGTTGTGACCCTTACACGTTTTGTCTATCAAGATAATCTTTACAAGATAATCCACAATTTATACATTTTGAAGCCTATATAAAGTTTAAAAAAACACAAGCAGACACACAAAGTTTTAAAAAAGCACAAGCAGGTTATAACTGGTGTGTTTTATGTCATAGTGAAAATATTTAGAGGCTTTGTTAACCACATACCTTATTTCAGCAGATTTAGCAGGCAAAAACCCATTCAAAAATCCCAAACTTTAGGGCGAGCGAACCGGAAGTGCTAAAATGCTAACTCGCGTTTTGGCCTAAAAAGTGACGCCATAACCTCGGCACTCTATTTATGTGATGGTAAAGCTAAAATTTTCAGCAGCCATTACTAACAGTCTTCATTTATTATTATCAATGTTGAAAACAGTTGTTCATCTTAACATTTTTGCTTTAACCTTGGTAGGCTACTTTCCCCCCTAGTTGCTTTGATAGTTCACAAATTATTTTGTTGAATTAACCCCCCCCCCCTTCTCCCACAAATTTAACCATAGTGTATATTTAAATTCAAATAAAATAAGCATCTAAATTTGCTAGTGCTAAACAATAAGAATTTGTTCAAAATAATTGCCTATGAGGAAATAGACAACTTCAGTAATTTCCAAAAAAAAAAAAAAAAAAAAAAAAAAAAAATCGACATATACATTTATTTCTCTTTTATTCCACACAGGCATTTGAACGGTCCAAAACATTTCATATTTTCCCCTCTGAAAATCATTTACAATAAATCACAATTATAAATAAAGCTGTTACATGTCTGACTAGAAACATTTTCAAGTTATTCCTCCATTTTACACACTTACAATTCCTTGAAAGCCTCCCCCTTATTCATAAACTAAACAGTTTCTTTAAATCATCCTCCTAAATGCACTTTCTGCACTATGAATAAGACATAAACCTAACCTCTGCTATGTGCACTAACAGCTGAGAGGGCTCTGGCTCACTGGAATGTGTGATGGAGAGATGAGAAGAGACTCATGATCTCTCTGAACTACTCCTCTTAAGACGGATATTTCATTCCTTTTGTTTTTTTACAGAGACAAAAAGAAACCACACGAACCACAGACGTTTGAAATGTCAAGGCTTGCAGCGTGTGCCGTGTTCCCTTTTCGGCAGACGTTTTTTTTTTTGTTTTGTTTTTTGCACAAACGTCGTTTTATCTACACAACCTCTGTTCGCAGCATGAATTATGTGCTTTTACGCAGACCTTTGGATGCAAAAAGTTCCTAGTATCTGCATATTCATGACGGTTGCGCACCATAAACTCCTCTTGGATTGATTTGACTTCATTTTTTGCTTGATTTTTGTTTTTACCCACGCAAATAATCAACATCTCAAAATTAAGTTTGTTCACGTATCAAAATATATCTAATTAAACACAAATCTATCAATTAAATCGAGGTCTCACCATAAAATCATTATATTCTATTTAGGATGAAAAGTTCACAGGTATGAAATTCTGATGTAGCTTATTCTGACAGGGAAAGTAATACTCAACATCAACAATATATAGTCTTATTTGTGTTAAACTGTGAGGACGGCCCCCACTCACTCACACACACACAGAATCAAAACCCCCACTCATACACGCGCACACACACACAATGAATAGTAAAACCTAAGTACCATTCACATTACAGTGCCTTGCCCATAAAAAATATGGGACTAGAGTGAATATACTCATGTTTGGGGTAAGTTACAAAATATAATATCTATATTTGCTGATGTGAACAATGGCAGTGTGAAATCACAACAGGATATGTATGCATTGAACAAGACCTTATGATACGACACTTTAGATCTCAACAACAGGCATGGCGCACTGCAGGTAGTCGTCTATGACACTGATTCGAGGAGGGCGTGACAGTCTGCTGGACAAAGACATGTGATTGGTTCTTAGGTCTGTCAGTCAAACTCTCTGCCGCAGTCCCGTCCCACCGCCGTCTTACGGGCCTCCGCTGTACGAGTAATCTGCTTTGTTGTGCATGACCAGCTTGTTGTCCACAAAGTAGAAGCTGTCGGACTGCGTCTCGTAGGGATGGAGGATCATCTCACGTACTGAAATAAAAGAAAACACGTCAGAGAGCTCGAATCATTATTGAGATATGCAGATAATGTGATAATTATGAAGCTTTTTTTTTTCTTTTTTCTTTTTTTTAAAAAGCTCATAGATGCCGTTAGGTCAATGACATGATGTTCATTACTTGTCTGTGTCTATTAATGTACATTTAAAAAGCAATTTATGCATTCAATGACTCAAAGTAAAAAAATGGTTTTGATAATGAACCCGATTAAAAGGATGAAATCCTTGAAATAAAAATTAAGTATGCAACGCATCATTTTCTATTAAATTACATTAAAAAATAAGTTAAAATAAACTACATACACATATGCAGTATATATATGAAGAGTTCAGATGCAAAAGCCTCTAAGTGCCATTTGAAATTTTCTTCTAGAATGGTCAATTTTATCAAGCTTGTATATTTAAGTGCAGTGATTTCACTTAAATGGCAATGATAATTACCTATTAATTGTTATTTAAGTGAAATTACTGAACTTAAATATACAAGCTTGATAAAAATCATCATTAAAGAAGAAAATTTCAAATGGCATTTAGAGGCTTTTGCATCTGAACTCTTCATATATATATATATATTAAAATGTATAAACATTCATTAACACACACATTCATGCACTTATAAGTATATATATTATAAGTATTATATATTATAAGTATTATATATTATAAGTATTATATATATATATATATATATAGTAGTCAACATTTTAAGTGGATCAAAAAAGTTCATTATAGTTTCCTAAGATATATATATATATATATATATATATATATATACATACATATATAAAAAATATGAAATATCATATATTTGCACGGACATTTTTTTAACTATACAGGAATAAATTACGTTTAAAATATATCAAATCAGAAAAAAAAATCATTTTAAATTGTAATAATATTTCTTGACTGTTTTTTATGTTATTTTTGATCTAATAAATGCGGCCTATATGAACATAAGAGACTTTTTATTAAAAAACAAAAACCTATGCGACCCCAGCCTCCGTTGGCCATGTGGACGGCACTTACTGAGATCCTCTGAGAGCGGCGGGAACTCGTAGATGTGCTCACAGGTGTTCTTACTGCTGGGGATGCAGAAGCCGAACTCAAAGTCGAAGCTCTTCAGCAGCTGCTCACGGAAATAGTGCCTCTCGATCATCCGGAAGTTATTGATGGGGGTGTCCCCTACTGTGAACTCAACACTAAAAACACACACACACACAAGGTAGACACGATGTTCAGCTCAGAGATCAGGCTCTTTAGATAGAAATTTAGATAGTTGTTTACTTATTAACTGTTTCCTTTCCTCAATGTATTACGTGAACTGGATACATTATTTATAATGAGAAGCTTATTGCATCTACCTCTACATTGTGCCATTTAGCATGATTATGGGATTTATTCAATAGGTTTAATTTAGAGAAATGGTTTATGCTCTTTTTGTTGTGATTATTATGTCTGACCTTAATACGTCTTTATATGCCTGTAGTAGTGGAATATGAGACAGCTCAACTAATGAACATCAACTGTGTGTCCTTTAACGTGCTACTGAGTTTATTTTCTAAATGTGTATAGGACAATATGATACGACAGGACTCCAATAATGATCTAATTATGCAAATATTTAATGATATTCCACATGTTTTTTGTTTTTTTTTAATTTGAACAAATATAGTTTTGATTGGTTGAACTTGACCTGATGGTTTCTAGGGAACTGGTGCATTAAAGGGCAAGATACATTACCATTCAAAAGTTTGGGGTTGTTAACCTTTTTTTGAAAAGTATCTTCTCACTGAGGCTGCTTATAACTTATTACTGTGATTCCTGTAGAAATCATTCTAATAAGCTGATTTGATGCTCAAGAAACGTTTCTTATAATTATAAATGTTGAAAACGGTTGTAAAGCTTAATATGTTTGTAAAACAGTGATGCATTTTTTTCGGGATTCTTTGATGAGACAGTTCAAAATAGAAATCTTTTGTAACATTATAAAATGTCTAACACTTAAGGCCAATTTATACTTCTGCGTCGAGGGTACGCCGTAGTGTACGGCGTTGGCTACGCACGTAGGCGACGCCGTTGTGAGCATTTATACTTCTGCGTTCAGGTCTTGGTTGCTCTGCAGTACTGCTCCGAAACGCTAGTTGGCGGCGGAGAGTTTTAATGTTCCACTGTGTTTAGATTCCTCGCGGCTAGGTTACTACGAGTGAAAGAGAGCTGATCATGTTGGAATTGGAGCTTATTAAGGTGGGAAAACAGTTCACTTTAGTGAAATTACTAAAACTGAAAGGCAGAAATGAGAGAAGACTTCGGAGGAGATGAAACTTGTGGAAATCATAGACAGTGGTGGAAATGCGTGAGAAGGTACGTGCGGAAATGCGTAGGAGGAAATGCGATGCTACCAAGCCAACCAATCACCGATCTTGCGGTCCGCGTCGTCGCGACGTGTAGTTACATTTTTGAGGAGGTGCGCGTCAGGCGACGGCGAAGGGTACGCGGTATGGGACGCGTCTGTGCGTATGCTACGCCGTACCTACTGCGCGCACCCAACGCAGAAGTATAAATTGGCCTTTAGGAATGTTTCCAGCACCTTCTTGAATCCATGCCGAGGTGTACCTGATAAAGTGGCCGGTGTGTGAATGTGTATGTATTTATGTAACTATCTTACTAACCTCAAACTTTTGAATGGTAGTGTATATACACCGACTGATTTTAAAAACTGTACTTACGTGGCTCCTACTTGACGTAGCCGTAAGAAAGCCGGCGTAAACTGATAACGTACAAACCGCCCAGCGTTTGGATCAACATCTCTTTTATCCCCTCCTTTATCTGGAAAAAAAAGATGATTAATGTCACAATGAGAATTAAATAACATACAATTGATGTACAGGTGTAACTGTAATTGATGTACAGGTGTGTGTCTGTTCATAATTGTGTTGATTGTGTAACCAAGAGTTAAAAGGATTCTTTCTCTCTCCCTCACACACACACACACACTGCACATTACATAATGAATCACATCCTATGTCAGTCTTCTGTTCATTTTCAGCAAACTTCATGTGACTTGCAGTACCACCTAGTGGTCAAAAATCATTAATACCCCTTTATAACTCTGGCAATGGTTCTACCAAATGAAATAAAAGCTTGGGTAAAAAAACAAAAAACAAAACAGAACCTTTGACCTGCTCTGCCTAATATTGTGCTTTTGCTCATTTCTCTATTCAGTCTGCTTTGATGTGCCTGGCCCCATAATTGCAGCTTGTAGCTATATTATTTTTAAGTAATTATTTTTATATACAATGTCAAAAGCCAAAATGACCTGCTAAATTACTACATGTAACCTCACACTAATAAACACCTTTTTAGGGACAAATTATATCTGATATATTAGCATATCACATCTCACTGCTGCTGATCTATCTTTTCTCTATACAGCTGATCACATGACTGTGATCACACTCACCTGTGGCCGGTGGTTTGGTGATCTCAAATAGTATGGTTGCTGTCTCCATATCCCTGATCTTGAAGCGTGTGAAGTCAATATTGTACAAATTGTCTTCTGGACTACAGAGATAATCTGTGGAGGAAAAAAGAAAAAAAGTTTTGATAAGCATTTAACATCCAGGGATGCAAACTCAGAGGCATTATTATAATTGCCTTATACTTATTAATATACACTGAATTCCAAATTCCAAAAAGAAAAAGTATACTTTACATTAAATATTCGGATGATGCACTTAACCAAAAACAAAAAAGTGTGTAAAAAAATTATAAAATTCATACACACATGGTTAAATACATAGAGCCCTATTTTTACTATTTTCTATTTTTAGTTTTAAGTGTGAAGCGCAAGTAACTTTGTGGGCGGGTCTTGGGCGCTGTTGCTATTCGCGGGGGTTGGTCTGAAATAGCTTCATTATTCATAAGTGTGGTTTGGGCTTAACGTGAAATAAACCAATCAGAGCATCATCCAACATACCCTTTAAAGGGATACTCCACTTTTTTGGAAATAGGCTCATTTTACCACTCCCCCCCAGAGTTAAACAGTTGAGTTTTACCGTTTTCAAATCCATTCAGCTGCTTTTCTGATATTTAGAAGATATTCAGACAGTTTCTGGTCTCATTGACTTCCATAGTAGGAAAAAAAATATAGGCTCCTATAGAAGTCAATGAGATCAGAAACTGTCTGGTTACTAGTAATATTCTTCTAAATATCAAAAAAATCGGCTGAATACATTCGAAAACAGTAATACTCAACTGTTTAACTCTGGGGGAGCGGTAAAATGAGCCAAAAAAGGTGGAGTATCCCTTTAAGAGCTGGTGTGCATGTTGCATGGTGGATTGTTATTATAATGGTTAATTTACCAGGTGATTTCACCGTCTGCAGATTTTTTTTTCCCCTGGTTCTTGACGGACAAACTAATTTGTCAGATGTCCTCACGGCACTACTGGGCAAACAGGTCTGATCCGTCATTACCACAATTAGCCTGAAATATTTGGGTAAATGTGTAAGCTAGATTTAGGCCAACATTTTTTTCATCTTCATGGATGAAACTCATGTGTTCATATTTTTCCTTGTTATAATGTATGATTTGCAAAAATAAATGCTGCATCTGTTGATGAGAGAATCAAAGTGTATGCACGTTGTGCACCCGCTACATTATGGCCAAGCATGCGCGCTTTAAAATAGCATTATGAACAACACGCAACGCGCCACTGACTTTAGACCAGGTTTTTTTGGTCAGTGGAGGAATTGTTTTCTGGAAGTGTAAAATAGCACTAGGGAATGGTTGCTTTTTGTGCCGACCCACCCAGGGAGCGCATTTCCCAGTTTACCGACATGCGTCTGTGGATGGAAAAGCCCGCTTTGCGTGGGTGCAAGATAGGGCCCATAGTGTATAAGTGCATAGTGAATCATTTGGGACGCAACTAATGATCTTTCAACATGGCGCTGACATTTGATAGCAAATGTTAGCAGCAGTGTCCAAGACGTGACTGCACATTACTCCTAAATATGAAAACACTGCAGTATGCTACAGATACCCATGCAGTCACTCACTTTACATTCATAGCATGTCATATCTACAGCCAAAAATGACCTGGGCTGGCGTTTGACTTAACAAAGGGGTAGTGAAAACGGTCAAGATCTGTCCATTTCAGACCTTCATTGTGACCACTAAACCTGCAAGAATGCAATGTAAACACACATAAACTCAGTCCGCACTATTTTTGCTTCAGTAAACCCCACAACCTTAAGAAGTGACAGTGCCAATTAGTGTTTGCTGCTGTAGGTAGTGCATTGTGGGTATGGTTTGTGAGACGTACCCATGAATTGTACGCATCGGAATTCTGACTCATTCTTAGGCAGTTCATTAGAGACGCCAGGACGGCTGTTCCCGTGGGATGTTATTTGACAAATAAATTAGACCCTGCTTAGACAAACAGAGGCTACATTAAAAACAAGCCGTTTCAAGTCGATAACTCGGTCATCACACAGAGCAATGGTAATCAATTAGTATTTTAGGCCAAGTGCTGTCAATCACAATTTCCAATTCAGAGCACTCAAACAAACTTCAGGGTATTTATACTGTAGCAGTTTCATCTTGTTTTTTTAAAAAAAGTGGTAA
The DNA here is from genome assembly GCF_016745375.1 of Pimephales promelas. The sequence continues at coordinate 15,577,095 of NW_024121210.1, forward strand.
ATCGGTAAATGAACACCAACTGAATCATGCTGGGCTGCGTTTCCCAAATGCATCACAAACCTAAGTTAATCGTAGAACAATTGCCACCAATGCTCTCTACGATCCACTTAGGCTTGCTGTGCTTTTGGGAAACGCAGCCCTGGACAGATATAAAGATGAGAAAGGGAAAAGCCTTGCAGGGACAAACAATAATGCATCACATGCAATTCATAGGGCTTACACAAGAGCAGCATTTCAATTGCAGATGAGCCATCTATTAAAATGCACCGTTGTTGGCACTTAATATTCAGATTTTTTGTGCGTGATTTATGTAGAACTGTGTGTTATTGGTTACAGAGACACTATAAGAAAACCATTTGTAGGCTGACATCCAAAACGACTGTCGAAAGCATTCTAACATATTTTTGCAACCTGTAAGCAATACATTTACATTTGTAAAATGAGAGTTTACTTAATTTGTGGATCACTTTAATTGCCCATAACCAGATGGAAGTTTAGAGACAGACTAAAGATATGATGGGAATTAATTAGGGTGTTATTATTGTTACATCCGTGTATTTCCGTCAAATTTTCCTTTAATTAATTCAAATTTGGTCATTTCTTGTTGTATGCAATTGCAATACAACAAGACATGCAATGTGTAAAGGCATTTTCTAGTAATATATAACATGAAAATACAAACAAGCGTATTCATTAATTATGTCAATTAGATGCAATTAAAATGGGAATAAGTTGTTAAAAAGGCTGGTAACACTTAACTTGAACGCGTGTGCATAAGACTAACATGACACCTTCATAATCATGACATGACATCATATGTTATGAATATGAAGGAAGTTTTATGCATGTTTGTGACAACTGTCATTAAGTGTCATTCGCTCCGTTATGAAGTTTTAATGCAAATATGACAATCTTTGTTATGACACCTTGACATAAACCGATACATCATAACCTGTCAGTGTCTTTGTCATGACAACTTGACATTACTAAGACAACACAACCTGTCATAAACATGACATAGCAGATTAATGATCACCACCTAGCTTTATTGGTTACCATTTCATTAAACTGTCAGGGGGTGTTTTAGACATTGGCCGTCATGAAGCCATTATAACTTTTTAATGACAAATTCAATTAGTACCACTGCAGTTGAGCTCACGAAAAATATTCATGACAGTTATAATGCCTCATTACAGCCTCAACTTCATTTATTGTCAAATTGTCATGACAAAGACACTGACAGGTTATGATGTATTGGTTTATAACAAAGACATCTTAAACAATGTCATATTTGCATTCAGAATGTCATTATCGAGCGAAAGACACTTAATGACGGTCGTCATAAACATGCATAAACCCAATCTCATATATGCACACCCCTTCAAGTAAAGTGTTACCAAATGGCTTAATTGCCAATGTTCTGAATGTTGTATATGAATTGAGTATTGTTGAAGAATAAAGCTTGCCAGGAAATGTATAGACTTGTATGACATTAACCACAAAGCTCACACATTATGTTGAACCACACTGTCTTCATAAGGTTCTGATATTCACAAATGACTTAACATACCACAAACCCCTATCAACATTCATTCTAATATACCATTTAGTAATGTGTCTGCTTTTCTAAAGACAAACCCACATAAAATTGTCCACAGTCACTCACAATAACATGTTATCACCAAGATCCAGCCTATGAATGGATTCTAAATAAGCCCACCTGAAAGAAGGTGCTTTCCCCTGGTCACATGCCACAGTTTAGCCCCTCCTCTCCGGACACTGTACATAAAAGCCCAGGGCCCAGATTAGGCCCTAAGCAGCTTAAGGCGTCTCAGCATGGCAGGGGCGGATTGGGACGCGATCAGGAGATTTAAATGGCAGGCAGGTTTTGTGTACCTCCCTCTCTCTCTCGGCTGCACAACGCTGTGATGTAACTACAACTGACCAAACACAGTCCTCAATCATTCATTTTCCCATCTGGTTTTGTAATGGCATTAAATCACACAGCACAGACCCATAATGCAAACATAGAGCTCTCTAGAATATATGTTGGCCAATCAGAGTTTTTTAAGGGTGTTTTCACACATGAAAGTTCACGTTTTGATACATTTTATACTTCCAGAGAGTTTTGGTTTGGTTTCACACTGCAATTATGCGAGCTTTACGTGACATACATACAGTATGTCCTGAGCTGCATCTTGACAGTGATTGGTTAACCTTCAAATGATCTTTGTTTCCTGTTTACACTTCTGGGCTTCGGGGTCTATACGACCCCCACAGTCGATTGAGTCATTGTACAAAAAATATACATTTTTAATCATACAAATAATATATCATTTTTTTTGTTTACTTCTCATCTATTCATTAATGCTGTGTTTTTGGAGATATAAAGTATCCATATACCACACAATTCCTCAACTACACCATTAGCTTGCATGTGAAATATTATTTTTTTATGGTACATTGCATTTATGCTCTAGTACTAAGCCTTTATTTGTGTAAAAATGTTCAGATTTATGCCCGATTTGTTTTGGTTTTTTTCATGAAGAAAATATATTTAGTTTTTTTTTTTCACATTTCCCATTCATCAGCATGTAAATTTGGAAAAAATATTATAAAGGTTGAAAAAGTTACATAGTCCTGCTTTAATAAAATTCCCAGGTATTTCATTTCATGGCTCAGAATGTGTATTTTCTCTTTGTAATTTCACCGCCGTAACAAGTCGAAAGCACCACTTTTCTTTCACGGACGTGCCAAATCTGCCGACATTACAACCGCGCATAATGACTCCATAGCCAGCCTCTTGCCTCAGTCGGTTAAAAAACAAAAATAGCCAATCACCGTCGAGTGTTTCACCTACATAGCAGGGCAGGCTAGCCTACCCATCAACCAATCATCGAAAAGACGTAAATTACGTGAGATTAGCTTGAACTGCTACCGCTACGCTGATAATACACCACCTAGTAAATTAATTATGGAGAATAGCGATATTGAATATTTGATTGCCAACAAATTCACCAAGCTATCATTCAAACAGTGTTCACAAATTAAAAATGAAGGAAGAGTCCATGCCTAAGCTGGATATATGGGCTACAGCAATCAGGGGATGGATGGAAGGGGATGGATGTTTGCTTTAAATGAGTGAAATTATATTTGTATTATCTTGCTGTATGTGTAATGTTGTCTAAAAGTGACCAAAAAGCCCTTTAAAGCAGTTAAGCAAATAATAATAAACATCATCGTCGTCCTCCTCTTCGGCAGGGGATCCCCAGACATTACAATTCAGTGTGTCGCCTCTATTTTAAAACCCACGAGCTGCCACAATTCATCAAAAAGCAGAGAAATGCTTAACTTTATGCAAATGAAAGGCACCAACAGCTAATCCTTGATGTCTGTCATAAGACTTTCAAAACCTGCTTTGAGGAGTGCGAGTACATTCATTCAGAGACTTTTATAATAACGGACTTATCTTAATCCCATTTAATCATCTGTGCAGTGAATGACAGCGATAGTAATGAGGATTAACGCTGAGATGTAATTCCTCATAACGAACACCTTAAGAGCAACACAAAATATTTCACATCGACTTTTTTCACTGACTACAAATGACAAAATCTCCTCTCCATCGCTCCATCTGGCTACTCATCTCTGCCAGATTTTTGTCCGAGAGAGATACAGAGACTGATGGAGTCTGTGTGAGTGTGGCTAGAAGTGTGTGAAGCAGTTCATTAATAAGAGGTGACCTGTAATCCGCTCTCAGGCACATCGCCCAGATCAGTGAGGTAATGCACAGAGTAGCAGTAGCAGGTCTATGAGTCGGGAATGAGCCGGTGTCACACTAACATGTCTCACGGTGGGCGGCAGAGACGGAGCGTGCCGGAAGGGTTTTACTCAACAGCTCCTGTAAGATGCATGAATACAGACAGCATTTGGTCAGAGCCATGTGGTGCTCATGCAAGCAATGATAGTTTGAATCACCGTGCAACACTGAATCCTACAGGGTTCAATATAGAGTCTACAATGATATCTTGTTTGTTGTTCGCTAATCTGACATTAGCGTATGTCCCTCATTTTACTAGAGCACACCTAGCGAGTAAACGCAGACTACTAGATGATATATTCTAGGTTAGACTAATGCGCTTGAGCATTTAGAGTGAACGCTTTCTGAGTTAGTCTATTAAAATGCATGTAATGCCCCCAGTGTTTAAGATAAGGGGGCAAGACGCCTCTGTAAAAATGTGATATTGATTTTATATAATAGTTAAATAGACAAGTTATTAAGTGACTTCAATTTTTAGACATTTCTCCATTGAAAATAGTTCCAAACAAAGCCACAGGACTTTCACGGGTGTTTTATTACTGAATGAACGTATCGTTTGAATGACTGATTCAATGACTCACTCATCATTCCTGAATCAGCCGTTTGAATCGATTGAAACTCAATGATAACATTACTGGTGGTTTTAACTTCACATTTAGCGTAATTTCACATCGCAATATTCAACGTTTTATGTGTAAATACATCTAGTAGTAGTTCACTTTAAAAAAAAACTTTTGCTGATAATTTACTCACCCCCATGTCATCCAAGATGTCCATGTCTTTCTTTCTTCAGTTGAAAAGAAATTAAAGTTTTTGATGAAAACATTCCAGGATTTTTCTCCATATAATGGAATTCAATGGGGACCAAACGGTTCAAGGTCCAAAAGACATTTTCAGTGCAAACTGTTCAAAGGGGTTTAAATGATTCCAGATGATAAATAAGGGTCTTATCAAGCGAAACGATCGCTCATTTAAAAAAAACAACAACAACAAAGTTTAAGTTTTATAAGCACAATGCTCGGCTTGCTCTGTTCTGTGATGCACATTCGTGACGCTCCTGTTCAAACTCGTTCATCAAAATGAACAAATCTTATTTCAAGTCTTTTGGTTCATTCAACAAACGAAATGAACGAAAAACATTCGTTTAAAGCCCTTTAAACAGTTTACACTGAAAGTATCTTTTGGACCTTGAACCATTTGGTTCCCATTGAAGTCCATTATATGGAGAAAAATGCTGGAAGGTTTTCATCAAAAACCTTAATTTCTTTTCGACTGAAGAAAGAAAGACGTGGACATCTTGGATGACATGGGGGCGAGTAAATTATCAGCAAAAGTTTTTTTTAAAAGTGAACTACTCCTTTAACCTGTAAATGTACGAACATAATAAACACACTCAGCAAAATTACGTCAATTTTTCGCTAATGATACAAACCCAGAAAAATTGTGATATCATTTATTTGTAAATAGTGTCCAACAAACAACTGTATGAATGGTATTAATACTCATTTGTGAGGGACAAAAGGTTCTAAATACCAAAAACAAAAAAAGTGAAGATTTAAACTGGTATAAATATTAGCACAAGTACAGAGATACAGAGATGTGTATTAAACATGACTGATTCACATTGAGAACATCAGTACTTTTCTGACCTTTATAGGCGCAAGCCACGCGCAACATAACCACCCGTTTAAAACACGCTGTGGATATGTTCGTAGCCATACTAGCCCAACCACAAAATAACCACCAGATGTTTGCTACATTAAAATAGTCATAAACTGAAAAACGGCTCGCTAACCGTACAGTATCATGAGCAAAATAAACAACCACAAGGTCTGACAAAGCATTGAACAGCCATTCAGTAACCACCAAATGTTTTTTTCTAACAAATGACCTTTTAAAGGATGTTCAGAGCAGGTGAACGAATATTAGAACACTGCAAGTACAAAACAACCCTTAAAGGGTTAGTTCACCCAAAAATGAAAATTAAGTCATTAATTACTCACCCCCATGCTGTACCAACCCCGTAAGACCTTCGTTCGTCTTCGGAACACAAATGAAGATATTTTGATTAAATTTGAGAGCTGTATAACTACCACATTGGCTCCTAAGGGACTGCCTCTTGACGGCCCAGAAAGTCAATGAAGAAAATGTTTAAATATCCCAAGTGACTACCGTGGCTCAACTATATGTTTATCAAGTGACGCGAATACTTTTTGTGCGAAAAAAACGAGAAACGAGACTTCCTTAGATTTCCACGACACATGCGCGAGAACTGAACTGAAGTAGTGTAAGGAGATCGCAATTCTCGTGGAAATCTATAAGGAAATCTCGTTTCTGGCCTACAAGGAAGAAAAGGAATAGTCGAATAAACTCGTTATTTTTGTTTGTTTTTTCGCACAAAAAGTATTCTCGTCGCTTGATAAACATATAGTTGAGCCACGGTAGTCACTTGGGATATTTAAACATTTTCTTCATTGACTTTCTGGGCCGTCAAGAGGCAGTCCCTTAGGAGCCAATGTGGTAGTTATACAGCTCTCAAATTTAATCAAAAATATCTTTATTTGTGTTCCGAAGACAAACGAAGGTCTTACGGGGTTGGTACAGCATGGGGGTGAGTAATTAATGACTTAATTTTCATTTTTGGGTGAACTAACCCTTTAACAAGCTAGTAGTTAGTTAACTTCCAGTCCACTAACTGACATTTCAAAGAATATAGATCTAGATTATTGATTCTCAGCTGGTAGATCATGACCCTAAAACAGGTCACAGGTCTGTTCTGACAGGCTCAGCTGAGAACCACTGATCTAGAAGACATGAATGTGACCAGAATATTTGTGATTTTGAAAGCTAGATAAGATAACCGTTTTGCACAGCCTTGCAACACGTGTTTTCTGCACAAGCACAGGATGTAAAAACCTCAAAATGTACTTGATGTTCTTCTGACAAATACACACACATTGTAGGACGAGAGAATCTGATAGAGGTCACAATTATACATGTCCGGAAGGTTTAGGCTCAGCTTTGTAAACGCCCAGCCAGGAAATTCGCTACATGACCAGCACAGACATGAGCGCCGCGCCTTTGGCCGTTTTAACGTGACCCTGGATCATTCTGCATTAGCATCAAGAAGCGCTGGGGTGAGAGGATTGGCTGCTGTGAGCACAACATGGAAACAAGGCCAACAACATACTGGCATGACAGAAGAGTTTAAAGTGCTCAAAAGGACTAAAAAAAAAACATGACTCAAGTAAAAAAAAAGGGCAACAGGAAGTCACCGGTAGTGGACGGTCTAAGATGGTCTCTTTCTTTGTGTGCACATCCTCACGCATCAGCAGACTCTAGCAGTATACAAATATGTAAATATATGTAAATGAGTCAAATGGCAAGATTGGTTTCTCCAGTTTTTTTTTTTTTTTTTTTCACTCCACTCTGAATCATCTCTGTTTGTTTTAGGAATGCACCAATTTGGACATTTTTGGCCAATTTTGCTAAAAAGAAAATTATGAAAATTACAAATTATAGGCAAAAATACATCAATATCTATATATACGCATATCTGCGCTGTTATTATCCAGAAAAACCTCACAGCTCGAGATAAAACGCAGATTTTTGTACTCTTTCACTGCATATGTACAATTTAAAAGTAAATATCAGTATGGAATTTCATCTAAAAGACAGAGTAAGGTTTACATATTTCCCATAAATTTAAGTACAAAAGTTATTGCTTAAAGTTAGGGTAGGCAATGTTTTTCATTAAAGTCCCTGTAAAGTCAAAATTAAGTGTGTGTTCTGAGATTGTCACACCACAGAAAAATGAGTTATTAGCCACCTAGCCAAATTTGAATGATACAAAAGCCGGCAAGTACATAAAATAAGCCATCAAAATCTTGTAAAAATGAGCAGTTATCTCCGTTCTCAAACGCTGGGGGCGTGTCCACTGGCTGCACTGAAACCACGCCCACTCACGGGAAAGCTGCCGACGGTGATATTATGTGAAACTGCTTTCGGGACGGGGGGGATGAAGGCTGAGGCGGGAGATAGTCAGTTCGGCCCCGTTCCCCAGTAACAGCGGATTATCAGTGAATCCCAGTTGTATCCAACGAAAGTTTATAAAACTATCCTGTGTAAAATGATCACTACAGAGGCGGGTGTTGGCGCTGATCCTCAGCTCTCCATCAAGGTAGCTCCTAAAGTTCTTGCCTGATCACAAAAAGTGATATCACTCTTTTCTCTTTTGTAATGTCTCTCAGCCATTTCTCTTTCTACAGTCATTCAAACGTCCCATTTGCTTACTCTCTCCTTCCCCATCATGAGTGTATACTACTGCTAATTGGCTACAGGTGTGTTGTGCTCTGGATTCACTTTCAACAGCATTTTCATAAATTGACTACTGCACCTTTAACCAAAATGTCAAATAATTGTATGTACCACAAATGGCCAAATTCAACATGTCTATTTGTGTCAACTGATAAGCCGGCCAAGCTAACAGGCCATCATCCATGTTCTAAAGACTAAAGAGTAAATCATATCAAAACATTGAAGGTTGTCTGATAAAACATGCAGTATAATACCATATATACACTATTCAAAACCAAATAATGCTCAGATGTCAAAAGGAACACATTTATCATCTCTGATCGGGCATTACGAACAGCTTTGCTCTGCGAAGGAGGATTGAATCTTTCACTACACCGGGCCATGCTAAAGACACTGGGTTACAAAGAAGTGGTGTACATTTTTAGCGCATTAAGCTTGGGAGATTAGCCATCTGGAATTTAGAGGTGCAAATATAGACACAGGAGATGACAGTAAGAGCAGACAGTGGAGAGAACCAAAGGGACAAGGGATGCAGTCCACTCGCACCTGTTTTTTTAAAGTCAAAACTAACAAAACAAATGGGAGAGGGTTGGTAATAAATCCTAAATGTGTGTGACTACTAATAATCTCATGGCATTTATGGCTCAAAACAAGCTGGTTGCAGAACTGGGGACAGTGTTTTTAACATTTAAAATCATTTAAAACTTTTCATCCATTATTGGTGTAAATCAAAAAGGAAAAAAAAGGTGATAAGAAAGGGACATGGTTTCAGCAGACAAAATGATTAGAGAAATCCAGCATACGTCACCAGAGATGTTTACCCTTAAACATATGCACGGTTGAACAATTCACAATCAAATCAATAACATGCATTTTTAAACTATTTTCATTTCATGCCATCAAACAATAGAAAAACCTCACTACTACTAGTTCAGTCTTACAGTTAGGTAAACAAAAAATCGTGTTGTAAAGTAACATGTGTGTAAAAGAGGGTAATAACCATTCTCGAGTATCTAAATGTAGTAGTTTTTATTTTTTTCATGAGAAGTCAAAGCTATAAAGTGTCTGAATGAATGGAAATAGAATCTGGATAGATTAACACTAAAGCTGGGTCACATTTAGAATTAAGAACAGAATTGGCATCGAACTGAAAACACACATAATCGGTCAAATCCAACCTAAAAAAGGTACAAAAGCTGTCACTGGGGCTGTACCTTTTCAAAAGGTAAACTTTTGTCCATTTCATGAGCTAATAAGTACATTTTAGGTGCTAATATGTACATGTCAGGTGCTAATATGTACATTTTAGGTGCTAATATGTACATTTCAGGTGCTAATATGTACATTTCAGGTGCTAGTAATATGTGCATTTCAGGTGCTAATATGTACTACTAAGGCACCAATATGCAGCCTTTGGGTACAAAAGTGTACCTTTTGAAAAGGTACAGCCCCAGTGACAGCTTTTGTACCTTTTTTCTGAGAGTGAGAGTTAAGCAAGACGTAAACAGTGCAGAAACTGTTGAAAGAGTATGCTTAGACATCCAGTTAAGTCAAACAAGCTGGCTTGCAAAAAAAAAAAAAAAAAGTTGTGTGCACTGAATTCAGTTTTAAAAAATAACAATGTAGTTGATGAATTTAGGAAGAGTAATGAGCTTTTTCCTGATTTGCTGGTCTGCTATAGTACAGCGTTCGTATAAACTAGGCTACTTTCTGATAATTGTGTGCATGGAGTTGGAACAGGAACAGGATATTACATTTAAATTGGAAATGAATACTTGATTTTGTCCATGTACTACAACACCAAGACCCTTAAAGTAGAATGCACTCATTTGGATTTATTTTTCATCAGATGTGCATAGTAATTCATGTATTTTATTTTGAGTTTCAATAACCAAGAACACTTTCTTACAGATGACTAACGACTAAAACTGAGTGAAATAGCTAGAGAATATATGTCTGTTTAAAACAAAGAACAAGGGAGAGAAGTGAAAAGAATCAAGATATTGAGTCCAGTGAACTGTGTGGGTCCTAATGCGGGTTAGTGATTTTCAAGAATCTGAAGAGCTCTGGGATTGATTTTATGAAATAATAATACTAATTAATTATTATGGCCAACAATTGTTACATTAAAATCGTCGTTCAAATAAGCTAAGAAAAATACATTATAATGTACAATAAGAAATATGGCCTGTTGCTGATAATTAACAGCAGATTGAAAGTCTCTTCACATCCTGATAGCAGTCACCAAGTTAAGTGGTCTTAATGTATTTATATGTATACATATCATATGTGGAAGGCCTAGGACCATAAAAAATGTTTGTCCAATCATTGAATTCGGTCTGATTTCGGTTACACACGTCCTTCTAGGGCTTGTTTACATAGAAAAACAATGGAAAAGTAGAGCATTGGAATGGAAAAGCTTGTTCTATGAACAGCAACGGACTTCAGTCACCGAGCATCAACCGAAACAACAGCAGCCACTGATAAAAATATCTTCATTTGTGTTCCAAAGATGAACAAAATTCTTACGGGGTTGAACAACATGAGGGTGAGTAATTACTGACAGAATTTTCATTTATGGGTGAACTAACCCTTTAATGGCCTAAAAGTAAGTAACAAGAAGCAAGTTATTGGCCTGATACCGACATATTGTAAATTTGAGACAGTCATGCTCAGGAATGACATTTACTATTTTTTAAAACAATGAGCTCATCGAACATCCTGTGACCTTCAAATACTTCCCTTTCCTGGTGCTGTCAAATCCTCTGCAGTGACAGGAAACACTCTTAGAAGAAATGGTTCTATTTAGAACCACAAATGGTTCCATCCCCCGCTTCATATATGGAACTCCAAAATGGTTCCATTTTTTTTTTGTAAAAGGTTCTATTGGCCAAGTATGGAACCCCAGGGTTCTATATAGAACCCAGAGGAACCCTTTTTTTAAGAGTGTATAGAACCTTTTAGGGGTTCCAAATACGTAGCGGTAATAGAACCTTTTAAGGTTCTATATAGAACCTTTTCTTCTAAGAGTGAATGTTGCTCAATATAAGGCAATTCTGGAGATGACATAATTCCAACCGAAGACAAAAGCATCATCAAATACAAATGGATCATAGAAGGCCAGGTGTTAAAGCAAATACACATATAACAGGTGGTGGAATAATCTAATAATTATGGGGTGGTGATGACGCAGTGGATAAGACACATGCCTTTGGTGTGAGAGACCCGGGTTCGAATCCACTGTGTGACACCAATGTGTCCCTGAGCAAGACACTTAACCCCTAGTTGCTCCAGAGGCGTGCGACCTCTGACATATATAGCAATTGTAAGTCTCTTTGGATAAAAGTGTAAGCTAAATGTAAATGTATCTAAAGTTTGAACCTGATGAATTTAGACTGGCTAGGAACTAAACTTTAGGAAAATGTTTCGAGATCTAGCCTATATTATAAATATGATAACTGCAACATGGAAAGAAATATATTTTAATCATTTTGAATATTACTCTTATATTAGATCTGTGCCTCTGAAAACATTTCTACATATACAACTGCTTTCTCCAGGACACTTGCTCTTAATGAGGTGATGATAAGGGTCTCCTGTTCCACCTTCATGGTTTCCATGGTAAGCTAATCTCTATATGCCTCGACAATTATCAAGCAAGCAATGCATTAACTGAAGGTGCTAATATTGGCCAGTCTGAGAATAAGGTGCCAACACATGTTTTTCTACCCTCTGTCAATTGCTCTCAGAAGATCTATATACCATTAATATAAATTATATTAGAGTAATTTTTCATATCTAAAAAAATGTCTTTAAGCATGAGTGAACAATAACATTCTGCATGTTGACTGATCAAAATGAGGACAAGATTTTTGTGCACTAAAACTCTAGTAATCAAAGCTGAGGTTTGAATTGCTTGATGAGTCAGAGCAATCTATCGAAAGAAAAATATGACTTGTGTTCTGTGAGAAAAAGCACAGGATTGTTGCTTTGAGTGGGCAGCATTTTTCAGATGTTCAGAGAGGCCCAACAGGCTCATGAAGTCAAATTCTGCAAACAGGTGAAATGATGTAACTGCTCTGAGCAAATAAACATGTTTGAGTGACTAGAAACAAACATGTACTGGATTTATAGGGCACGTTACAAACTTTCCACAAAAGTGGAAAAACAAAGCCCAGACCGTGCTTATTTACATCTCTCACTTTACCACTGTATGGTTATCAGGATGGTATGATCAAATTTTTGGGCATGAGTTTATTCATATATATACAGTATATAAATAAATGCGACTCTAATGACAGCACTAGTAACTAAACATATAATTTATCATTTTGCATGGCAAAAATATTGACGGGCAAGTAAAAATCTGATTTTTGCTTAAATTCCTTGATTTTTTTTTTATTATTGAAAAAAGTAGCCTAATTTTAAATATTTAGCATCTGGTCATTATCAGTTAATTGATATCATCTTCGATCGATTTCAAACTTTACTGGAATACAAAATGATTATTAAACCAATTAAAATTGCTTTCCTAAATAAATTATAAAAGGCTACTTGGAAGCATCCAGAGGTGTTGGTTGACAAGCATGTTCATAGCGGAGTCAGGTCCTTCATACATGGGGAATAAATGATGCTTTGAGAAAAAAATGGCTACCAATAAAAGTACGTAGAAGTAGCCTACAATTCATTTAGCAAAGACTGCATAAATGAACAGGAAAAAGAAAGGTTGAGACAAAATGAGACCCCGGAAATGAGGTGACGCCGGAAACGGCCTGAACAGATTGAGGTGTGCAAATTTCAGAAGTCCTTGAATTGTCAAACTGGTTAGAATTGAGCATGAATATAATTAATTGATTGATTAGAATGCAAATTTTAGGAGCCATTTCTAAGAGGTTAGAATTACATGTAGCCTTTCATGAAGAGTTCATGGGATGTGGATGTTGTATAAGCCATTGCACGGGCCTTTAAAAAGAGTAATGGAGGGCTTATTGGCCACCTGTTACCTAATCGTGCTTAGGACTGCAAGAGGGGGTTAATTATAGTTGATCCTTGGGAAATGGTATTTCCCATGCCATTTTTTTTATTTCAATTTCCAAAGTCACCCATTCGCTGATAAGTTCAATTTCAGCAGCAGTATTATCACCAGTAACCCTTATAAAGGCCTTTATATTGAGCTACACTGATGCACTGCAACGCAATATTTATACCCCAATATGTTGCTGGTTTGTATTAAACCAAATGCTTGCCTCAATCTCTTTCTCAAGCAAGTTATTTAATCATTCTGTCTTATTAAAGACACCCAGTGATCCACAATTGCTACAATATGGCGATTACAGCATAGTGAAGTGTTCATAAACAAGGGGATCTGCGTGTGATTACTCAAGTCTACTGAAACAATGCGTTGACACAAAGCGCAACCTATTCAAAAGCTTCCCGACAATGTACGATGTCTGGCGAAATATTCCGAGTGTGTTCCGATCCACTCGATCACTTACTTTCAGTGATCTTCTGCAACCCCAGCACATCCTCCGGGGTGATCGTTTTGTTCCCGAGCAATTCCTCTTCTCTGGTTACGGGGACTCCGACGTCTGTCGTGTTGCAGCCCTTCTTGACTTTCATCGCCTCGGTTAAATCAGGGTTGGAGTTCGCTTGTCTGCCGCGGATGCTGTGGCGGTTGTCTCCGCTGCTGCTGCTGCAACTACCGGGATTAACGCCGCCAGACTTCTTAGAGCTCGATGGGTCCTGGCTGTTGCCTGTGCTGGTACAAGAATAGCTCATTATCCGTTCCTCCTCCTCCACCCCCTGCTCCCCCGGTCTAGAAAAGACACAAAACAGTCACCCTCCCACACCCGAAGGGCTGAGCAGGTCGCCCGCTTAGAGGTATTTAAATCCTCCCGTTCTCCGCTCTCACCCCGAATCTCTCTCGCGCACAGCCTGAGCCGTACCACTGCACGCGGGAGGGGGTCGACCGCCGTTCAGTGGCGCACCAGCAACAGATAATAGTAATTTGACTTGTTAAATGACTGTTTTGAGTGCATCAAATTGTATCCCTGGGGATATTATGTTGGATAAAATCAGTCCTCGAGTCTGTGCTGATTCTAGCATACCGAGTGCGACGGATAGCGGTTTTGTATCTCCCTATTGGTTGTGTGGTAGGGCCCAAATTGATTCGTGAATTGTGTCAGATAAACAAATCAAATCGAATCAAATGAATAAAACCCCAGAAAATGTGAGCGGTTGTAAATCCAATATTTTTCATCATCTTAGTTTTAAAGAAAAATGAAACTTTAACGCGATTAGTAAATTAGCTTTTTTGTTCATTTTTAATCTAAATTTACCTGACCCCCATAACAAGGACCTAAAAATCCGAAATGACGTTGGAATTGTGCTACGCTCTCATAAGATTTGCGTCTGAAAATACGCTCAAGTGCGCCACACGCTGTTTTCTGAAGCAAGTTACAGACAGCGACGTCGCTGTGACTGGCCAACGCGATCTGAAAGTGCGTAGCACGAATGTTAATTCTCGTGCCATCTACGCCAAAAATAGTTTTTGCGGTCAAATGATTATAACGATAAAGGATTAGGGGTGTGGAGTGCGTGCGTACTGCGTATCATATGCACGCGAAAACATAGCTATGTGCACGCAAAAACTATTTTGGCGTATAAATGGTAGGCCTGTCTGGCAGGATCCTCATTTTCACGTCACGATGACGGTTTTATGATAGTTTTGTAAACCTAATTTACGGATAGCCACTGAATAAGTGTTTATCTTAGAATCGAAAAGTTTTCTTTTTTGTGAAAATATTTTTTTGTGGAGAAGTCTGAAGTCTTTGATCATCAATTGAGTAAATGCTCAACTGCAAAAACATGTTCTGAAACAGACACAAAAAAAAAAGTAAATTAAATTATATTATGTTAAAGGCTCTCTGTGGAACCATAGATAATGAACTTTATTTTTAAAAGTGAACTTTGTAGAAGTTAATGATCACAGTCCACAAGAGGACGCCACAAGACAGTACAACAAAACAAAACTGGCCTATGACTCACAAACTAGCCTACTTGATGATCAAAATTTTATTTAGGTTATACCAGTGAACGAGACACTAACTCAAACACCATAAAGAAAACTAAATTAAGCAATTTAGCAAATAAACTACAAGTGCTTGTAATTTCATGGTTTTGGTTGTCTTGAAAAGGTTTCACCAATTTATAGCCTAATGTGCTCCATATTAAATGTGAGCCTGCCAACTTTGAATAGCATACCTCCCTTTTTAAGAAATATATTGTGATTATTGGTATAGCCTGTTATATTACAGCTATCATTGTTGTGCTACAAAACTAAGACAGAAACAAAACGCTATAACTTAAAAAACAGAAAGAAAAACAAAAGGCATTAATATATATCATCAGTAGCATGTTTGTTACAATAATGTTGATACGGAGGCGAGTTAATTAATAATATAACCGAGAGAGTAGAAGTGAACACACTCATTTCATTTCCCAGGCCTGCTGAGCTGGCTCGTCTCTTTGTCATCGTGGTGTGGCTGCCCTCATCAGCAGAAATACACACACACAGACACACACATGCAGACATTTTCACACACAATCCGAACTATATCTGAAACACACACGCACACACACACACCTCCACTCTGGACATTTTGTGGGCTAAACAATGTGCTGACTATGGTCTGTGTGCTGCCATTGTCATGAGTTGAGGTTGTGAGTTTAGCAAATACACTTTCAGTTTCTCTACTTCAAAATTAGTTTAATTTAATTCATTTGTGAATAGTAGCCTACTAGACATTTCTAAATGAAAATGGTTTCTAAGTAAATTCTACATAATTTTTCAGTCATTTTTACAATGAATGCTGAAGCTGTTTAATTCATTTCAAATCTCATAGACTGAAATGTTTAAATCTACTTATTCATCTATCAATGTAAACACAGTCCACCGGTTTATAGTTGAAGAGTTCAGATGCAAAAGCCTCTAAATGCCATTTGAAATTTTCTTCTAGAATGATCATTTTTATCAAGCTTGTATATTTAAATTCAGTGATTTCACTTAAAAATGTCAATGATAATTACCTATTAATTGTTATTTAAGTGAAATTACTGAACTTTTATATATAAGTTTGATAAAGATCATCATTAAAGAAGAAAATTTCAAATGGCATTTAGAGGCTTTTGCATCTGAACTCTTCAGTTTTTTCCTCTCTCTCCTTTTCATACAAGTTGCAAAGCAACAATAGTTTTTAGACATTTGAATATAAAAACTGCAATGGTCTCATAAAGAACCTTTAACATCCATTGTACAAAAGTTTTTTTTTTGTTTTTTTTTAAGTGGAAAAAGATCGAAGTGGAAATGGTCCGCAATCAAAAAATGTCTCAGAGACCATTTTACGGTTAATTCCCAAAATTTCCCCAAATCTGCTCTTTGGATTATTAAAATGTTCCTCATAATGTTCTAAAATATTTCTTCAATGGCATTGTTGGGGAATGAAAAGAAAAAAAAAAAAAACGTAATGGTGTTTTGTCTAGATTTAAAGTCAAGCAGTATCCACTTCATCACTTTGGAAAACACACTGATTCATATTAGCATTTTAAATGTCATGTTTTGCTATTTATAGGACAGAAACTCATCTGTGTTACTCATTGCATTTCTCAGACATCGTCTCCCTAATTTGCCTCATAATACATTCTCCAAGTCCCAAAAAAACATGTGGGCCTTTTGTAAACTATGGCTTAAGGTTTGCGCTCAGATAAACTGGAGACTAAACACTGTAAATATATAAATAATCATTATTGTGTTCAGGCATCACCAAATTCAAACCTTTTATGTTGCACAAATTTGAATATAATATTTTCCTTATAGAGTCCGTGCAAATACACTGTAAAAAGCGAACAGTTCAACTAAAAAATAAAATACTTCAATTGGCGACATTAAAACACAGTTTTCCTCATTCCTAAAATGCAACTTTGAGAAATCATTTGCAAAAGTTTCTAATGTAATTATGACCTATTGTCCTGCAAATGTATATATAACATAATATACCATATCACATAACCTTATAGTTAATTCACTTGACCTAAAATGATATATTAGCATGCATTGCCTCCTCAAGCAGTGTAAAAGTGAAGTGATCACCAGGTAGAGTGACATGAGAGTTGCATGGCCCCTCATTGGTGGAGATCCCTTCATTGTGAAGAGTGTGCGGAGGAAAGAAAGGTTCAGGACAGAAACAAAAGGCATCCAAAGCAAAGTGCTGACCGCAGCCGGGGTGTGTGAATCAGGGAGCCCCATTGAAGCGGCGTCTGTATAAATAGCCCCACAGATGCCTGAGCAGGAGACCGCGTGCTGGATTCCCTCAACGCACACAGCTCATTCTGTTGGGTAAGTCTGGTAAACCCCGTACCTATGCCAACTCGAAACCGGATAGTGATTAAACCAGCTTGGAACACCATAGTGAGCATTAATTAGGCAGACTTATCAAACAATGATCCACTGATACAATCAGATATGCTAAATTATAATTAAGATAGGGGAGGTTTTAATTAGCAGACCTGAGTAATATAAGCCACTCGGTTTAATTGATACAACAGTGTTCAGGCTTGTCATACATGTCATTATTTATAACAAGCACTTGTCCTTTTTGTTGTTTTTGACTTGTTCTGACCGCCATTTGTTTTGGATGAACAGATGTTGTTATCAATGTGTGGGTTTTTTATCCCGCCCATCCTCCACTGTGATTGGACAGCTGATTGAAAAGTGACAGTGATGAGCGTTTTAACCAAAGTTGAACATTTTTCAATTCTTGGCGTCCGGGGGGAAAATGCCAAGGGTTCAGCTCCTCAATAATGAAAACAATTGAAAAAATGCTCTGGCCATTTGGGGGGAAAAACAACTTATTTTTGCTTTTTTTTGTTAAAAAAAAATCCTGTAAAAAAGCGGTAAACTACTGGCAGCTGTGGTTGCCAACATCATACCGTAACTATTCGGTGTGTTACTGTTTTTGTGTTAGAGCATATAGCTGTTAAATTAAAGTTTAATACTGTAGCTGTCCATACGGTATTTAGCTGTTAATTTCAAAAACAGTAACACACCGTATTTTTACGGTAGTTCACCGTTTTTTTACAGGATTATTTTTTGTTCAGCAGTGTTGTGAACTTCTGACATGACTGTCTGTTTCTTTGCATGCAGGTCAGTCAGCGCTGATATATCTGAAACAATGGCTCTGACCAACCCTATGTCAATGCCCATGGGACCATGGAAGGTAGGCATATAGTGATTTATTTTATTTTTCTAATTAATTAATTTTAATTTTCCTCATGTTTTTTCCAAACCTCAATGAGTTTCATTCTTCTGTTGAACACAAAAGAAGTTCAGAGATAATTTAAAGAAAAGATAATTTAAAGAGTGTTGGTAGCCAGACTTGATGGTAGCCATTGACTTCCATAGTATTTTTTTCCCACTACGGATGTCAATAGGGTCCATCAACTGTTTGATTACTATACACTGTAAAAAAAATATTGATGGTTTAACTCAAAAAAGTAAGTAACCTTGTTGCCTTAAAATTTTAAGTTCATTGAACTGGAAAAAGTGAGTTAATAAAATGAAGGAGAATGATTTAATCATCAGAAACTCAAAATTATATGTTATCTGAACTAAATTAATTATTTAAGTTGATTAGACAAAAGAAAAAATGTTGTGATTACTAACACTGTAAAAAAAATATTGTTGGTTTAACTTAAAAAAGTAAGTAACCTGGGTTGCCTTAAAATTTTAAGTTGATTGAACTGGAAAAAGTGAGTTAATACAATGAAGGAGATTAATTTAATCATCAGAAACTCAAAATAATAAGTTATCTCAACTAAATAAATTATTATAAAGTTGATTTGACAAAAGAAAATATGTTGTGATAACAAATCTTGAAAATATTTGTTTTACAGTGTAGTATTCTTTAAAATATTTTTGTTTCTTCAATAAAAAAAAAAATTATATATATATATATATATATATATATATTTTTTTTTTTTTTTTTTGTGTTCAACAGAAGAAATGAACACAGGTTTAGAACAACCTGAGGGAGAGTAAGTGATTTCATTTTTAGGTGAACTATCCCATTAATTAAATCATGCTAAACGAAAGATACTGTTTCTTTCTTTCCCAGATTACCGTTTATGACCAGGAGCATTTCCAGGGCAGGCGTTGCGAGTTCACCGCTTGCTGCCAGAACATCATGGAGTTCGGCATGGAGACCGTCCGCTCCCTGAAAGTGGAGTGTGGCGCGTGAGTAAAAGCACACTTCTATGATTACCAAAGTAAATCTCTCTTCCTCTCTCCAACCCTTGTCCTAATTGCCTCTTGTGACTCTAGCTGGATAGGTTTTGAGCACTCTACCTTCAATGGCCAGCAGTTCATCCTGGAGAAGGGAGATTACCCATGCTGGGAGGCCTGGAGTGGAAGCAATGCCTATCGCATCGAGAGGCTGATGTCCTTCCGCCCCATCTGTTCTGCTGTGAGTGAGACCATCTGCACCAGAACACGACATACACCCACCAGTAGACTTTCCGATCATCACTGTCTCTGAAAAGTGAGTGTAGATAGATGGCGTTAAAAAAAGCAGGGCAAAACCTGGTTTCACCAAGTGGATCACCATCTTTGTTGATCCTGGAACATCATTCTAATCAACCAATCAGATTTGAGGGACAAGTTTACAGTTTTTATGTCAAGTTTAGACTTAACACTAGAATTAGGTTCTTCAACACTGTAAAAAAATATTGTTGGCTTAACTTAAAAAAATGAAGTAACCTGGCTGCCTTAAAAATAGAAAAATTGAGTTAATCCAATGAAGGTGACTGAATTAATCATCAGAAATGTAAAATATTATGTTATCTGAACTACATAAATTATTTAGGTTGATTTGACAAAAGAAATAATGTTGTGATTACAAATCATGAAAATATTTTTTACAGTGTTAATAACCTATAATTTCCCTCTGATTTTTGGGATAAAGTTTTTGTTTGGGGGTACATTTTCGGACAGGAATGCAAAATCAGGCATTATGAGAGAGGTATACTGATAATAAAAATTAAGGATATGCTCCACTCAGAATTGAATTGAGGAAAAATTGAATTTGAATTGAGCTAGCAGCACACATGTTCCAGTAAGCATAATTCAAATTACATTAAATTTTTCAATATGAATTGACTATATACATGTAAGGGGCATAATCAAAAATTAATTATTAAGTCCAAAATATTTGCATATATATTTATATAAAAAAATGAAAATATGTTTGAAGTAATCTTTATTTATACATTTATTATTATTTTAATTATTTACAATTTACATATATAATATCATTCACAAAAGGGGTGTAATCAAGAATATTAGACATCTAAATCTGAATTAATTAAAAAAAAATTATAATTTTAAATTAACAATAAATGTTTGAAAAGCCAAAGATTATTTATTTTCTTACTCATTTTACGGAGCGTTATGGAAGAACATTTCCCAGAATGCAATTTCTTGTTCATTTTAAGTATTACACCGCAGTGTGATGCATGAAATTTCTTTAAATTGCACTGCAGTAAATTCCATTCCCATTTGCAATTTGGTTCATCATCCTGTGAGACGTGGCCACTGCCAGTTTAATTCAAGTTCCAAGTCATGAGCCGAAATGTTGTTCTTCATTCTGAAACAGATGCACAAGGATTCCCGTATGATGCTTTTCGAGTGTGAGAACATGGGTGGAAGGCAGTGGGAGGTGTGCGGTGACTACCCCTCTCTGCAGGCTATGGGATGGTGCAACAACGAGGTCGGCTCCATCCAAGTCATGAGTGGCGCGTGAGTACGATTGCTCCAATGGATTTTGATCGTCTGATTAACTGGTTAGGGTCCAAACAGTGGCTTGCATTCTGGCTTTTTGATCTGCATGTGAGAAAGGAGCGCGAGTGCTTCGGTTCGGGAGACGTTTGAGACCTCGTGTGCTCCATGGTAACATGCTGTGTTCCTATTTCTCTAGCTTTGTATGCTACCAGTATCCTGGTTACCGTGGTTACCAGTACATTATGGAGTGCGACTGCCACGGAGGCGAGTACAGGCACTACAGGGAGTACGGCTGCCACGCTCAGACCCCTCAGATCCAGTCTATCCGTAGGATCCAGCACTGAGAGGAGCCAGCTGTGTCCTTCCTCTCTTCTCCCTCCCGTCTTCTTCCTCCTGAGCCCTTAAATCCTCCACTTCCTCCATCCCTCCGTTTTCCAGCCATGCAAGACGGTTTGTTGACCACGACGGCTGGCTGGTACACTGGTGTTACACCAATGTAACAAGTCCACAGCACTTTTTTTACCCACTACACGAGGAAAGAAAGACAAACTATTGACGGCAGGAACGACGAGATAAAACCCGCAGAAGAAAAAGTCCTGTATGATTCCAGCCGGACGGACGTGGTGTGAAGCTGGGAGCGTTGCTCTACTTTCGTCATGACTTGATCATCATGATCGTAGCCATTGCAGTTTTCATGGTCAACATCTGTACGATTTTTGATGAATAAAGAACATGAGTATACAATTTGAGGAAACACAAAAACAGAATACTTGATATCAGCTGACTGTAGTGTGTGGATCTTTCCTGACCTTACATGAACATTAGGACTCTGACAGATTCAAGTCTCACAGCGTGAGCGTAAAATGAGAAGGTGGAATGAATTGTCTAAAATTAAATGAAGTGAAAAGATACAAGGTGTCAGAAGAATTTACAAGGACAGCCTTTTGTTCTATCTATATCAACATAGCAAGACCTCTAATTCAATTATGTGTAGAAGTATTTGTGTTTTCAAAATTGTAATCCACTAAACTAAATTACCTTTTGGATACTGACACATACAAAATTAAATTAAATTAAATTACGGTGAGTAAAGTGGATAGGTGATAATGTTAGACATTACAAATGTAACAAACACAACAAAAATTGGAGTTTTTATGTTTAATTTTTCAACATTATTGGGTAAAAAAAATATCTCTAAAATGCAGCTGTATTAGGGTGGAGACCCCCAGTGACCACAAGAGGGAACTAGAGGGTCCATAGAAATAATGATCTGAAATTATGAGCCATATTTTAACAGCAAAAAATTGAATCTTAACCTAACCTATACAGTGCAGCATATACATTTCTCTTAGTTTCGTGCGGTTATCATATAAAAAACAAATAATTAAATATTTGGAAAACATTTAATTATATTGTAATATATTTATAAAATGTTACTCTTTACATTTGCAATTTAATGTAAAATTAAATAGCTGCATTTATATTTTAGGAAGTGGGTCTTTGGAAGAAGATCATCATATATCGGGGGCAAAAGTTTCATAAAACCGACAGCACTAGGTGTTTAAATGCCATTTTAAACAGCATCCTAGAGGGTGACATGGTGCTCTCCATTTAAAACTATTTTGAACTAAGTTTTCAGATTTTAAACATACGATTTTTATGACTTCATATTACATGCAATTGAGAGACTCTCTTTCTCTTTCTCTCTTTCGCTGCTCCAGCGGTATGATCTTATAGAAGCTTGTTTCCGCAACTGAATTAAAATAATTATAATAATTTGCGACTTTATATCTCATGACGTCAGAATTGTGAGAAATAAAGATGCAATTGCGATATATAAAGTAGCAATTCTAAGAAATAATGTCACAACTCTGAAAAAAAAAGAGAACTGAGACTTTTTATCGCACAATTCTGACTTTTTTCCTCACAATTGTGAGTTTACATCTCGCAATTCTGACTTTATAACACATAATTGCGAGTTTATATCTCGAAATTCTGACATCTTGTTATAAGGCCAATTCTATTAAGGGGAGAAAAAGACTAACTTTTCTCCTCAGAATAGTTTATCTGACAATTCTGACTTTATATCTCGCAATTCTGACTTAATAACATGCAATTGCAACTTTATATCAATCAATTCTGACTTTATATCTCACAATTCTGATTTTATATCTTGCAATTCTGATGTAAACTCGCAATTGTGAGAAAAAAAGTCAAGAGTTGTGAGATAAAAAGTCGCAATTACCTTTTTTATTTTTCATTAAGTGACGGAAACAAGCTTCCATGCAGCTTTTGTATAGTTTGTGCCTTCCGTTTAATAATAACTTGAAACATAGCAAGCAGCTCCAGTAGCCTAATGAAAATATTTGTGTTGTCATAGAAACAAGAAAAATTATTTAAACAATTTAATAATCAATTAAAAGGGAATTTATTATACCTGTATATGATATTACACTGCACACACATCAGACCAGTGGTTTTGGAAACTGGATGGATGGATGATGCAGAAGCGAGCGGACGCCATCTTTTTTCGAGACCGGGCGGGGTATCTTCTGAAATGGCAGTATGTGACAAAAGCAGTATGTCTGAATTAACAGTAGGCCTACTCATGAAGGAGTAGCCAAAAAGAACTCGGATGACCAACTTCTTCCAGGAAGATTCTGAGGTGTGCAAATGATGAAAACTTTATGAGGCCACGGGAGAGGATTTGAGAATGGCGGTGAAGCGACGCAACTGACGCTCGTAGGTCACGTGATAAGAGCAACATGGCGATGTACGTCCAGATTATTCAAGCGAACAGCAACATACACTAAACACACACTCTCTCACAGCCTAAGACCTACACACATGTATATAATGTCCAATATTTTTCTTTTTTATGTATATATATATATATATATATATATATATATATATATATATATATATGATTTCTAAATCCATTTTATTTTATTTATTAATCTGTTCATTTTATTATTATTGTTTTATGATATCAGTTTCAATATTTTGTGTACTAAATGTTCCAAATCATTTTCTATGTTGTTTTGACGCTTTGGCAATACAAAATGTATTTTTTGTCATGCCAATAAAGCTTTCTGAATTGAATTGAAATTATTCACACTCATGGTATAAAATATACCTTCTTTTTTTAGCCGTCGTGAATCACTTAATCAAGTACTCAAGAGAGGATGTGATTCAGACGCTGCCCAAGAGTTCATTCATCGCGAGTCGCGACCCTCAGTGTATGGGTATTCAGTTATACACTCGTGGTTTCTAACACCACTACAAATGGCTTTCCCCTCATAAAGTGCCATAAACATGATTGCAATTTTGAACTTCTCGCTTTATTATGCAAGGTAACTGCAAATAAAAGCTAAAAGGTGAATAAACTCATTAAAATCATTATGACTAAATACAGCACCTAAAATACACTTTTCATTAAAACAATTAATTTAATGGTCGAAAATGTCACGAACTTTTGCCAACTAGGCCTAATTTACCCTTTAAACGGCAGTGGTTTAATCCATCGTTTTAGTTTGGCCCTGTGCAAACCAATTACTGATTAAGCCAAGTGGAATCTATTAGTGTCCCTAATTTTGATTCTAAGGGTTTAACTTGCAGACCAAACGAAGACCAATTTTGTAATGGCGCAACAAAAAAACTGACAATAAAACGGCAAACAAAGGGTTATTTTTAAATGTAAAATGTTCGCAAACCACTACAAACGCGGCGCAATGCATATTTTGTGGCTCATTTTGCCGCACATTTTAATAGTTCCACACCAAACACTTGGTTTGAGACACACCAACAATGTGAATGAAGAGACATACTGGGGATATTACAACTATGCTGCCATGACCGACCGTCTTCAGAGTTTTTCTCTCAAATACTCGCATATCTGCCGCCTCGCGAGCATCGGACAGTCCGTCGAGGGAAGGGAGCTTTGGGTCATGAGAATAACAACGAATCCGAGTACGGACGAACCGGGCAAACCCAGGTTCAAGTATGTTGGAAACATCCACGGAGACGAGGCTTTATCAAGGCAGGTGTTAATGTATCTGATTGAGTACCTGTTGACTCAGTATGGCCGTGATGTGAGAGTGACGGAGCTGGTGAACCGAACGGACATCTATATACTGGCCAGCATGAATCCTGACGGATTTGAGCGCGCGTCGGAGGGAGACTGCACTGGAAGTGCCGAAGGCCGCGAGAACGCAAGACATTATGACCTTGACAAGAGTTTCCCAGACCAGGATAAGCCCTCCAGCAAGACTTTAGATGATACACCCGAGGTCACGGCTGTAATGAGATGGATTCTTGAGAAAAAGTAAGTTTGCCGTGTGGTTAAATATTTTATTCAAAGATTGTACTCAATTGTAGGATGTATTAAAGGAGCAGTTCACTTTAAAAAAAAAAAAAAAAACTTTTGCTGAAAATTTATTCACCCCCATGTCATCCAAGATGTCCACGTCTTTCTTTCTTAATTCGAAAAGAAATTAAGTTTTTTTTTTTTTTTTGCTAAACATTCCAGGATTTTCTCCATATAATGGACTTCAATGGGAACCAAACGGTTCAAGGTCCAAATGAGAGTTTCAGTGCAAACTGTTCAAAGGGCTTTAAACGACACCAGAATGAATAAGGGTCTTATAAATATAAAAGTGAACAATTTCTTTAAGTCATTTTTTTATTGAAATCATTTTCCAATAGCCTCTCACAGTTTTCTAAAACTATTTCAACATTTTTGTTGTTTTAAATAAAATACAAATATTAGAGGGATAATGGTTGCCTTACTGAAATAATTGTATTGAATCACTGACCGATAATTAAAAAAAAAAAAAAAAAAAAAAAAAAAAACGAGCCTGTTCGACCAAATGTTTGAGCACAGTCAATAGCCTATATTTTATTAAGAAATTATTGAGCCATCTGTTTGAGTTATGTTACGCCATAAAAATACACTAGATGTCACAGTGTCAATCAACAACACAACAGCACTTGAAATTTTGTAAGGTAAGCATATTTTTTGATATATTAGCTGCACTGTAAGAGCCCAAACTTTACAATTTTTTTTGTTTGGTGCCATGAAAAACGTAAGTATGTTTTTATTTATTTATTTTTATTTTTTTTAAAAACATGCTCAACCAAATGGTTGATTTGGCACATAACCATCACCTTTTTGAGAATGAACTTTACAATGCACTATTAAAACTTGGTTGTAATTCAAGAATGCTTTAGAATATAGACCTACATTTTTTTAGTTTGGTCTTGTTTTAAAGAAAACACTCAGCAGATTAATGCTGAAGTAAAAGCACTTAAAAAAATGAAAGTATGAACAAGTTATGGAAGTTTTGAAATTTAAACTAAATCAAATATACTGTACTTAATATTTTTTCTTTTATATAAAACATATTTTTTACTATAAAATCAAAGCCATATATGTAACCAAGTTGTGTTCCAAATTTGAAGTTGATATCACAAAAATGTATATTTTGTTTAATGGTTTGAGATTGTTGACTTTGTCGCCTTTTCAAGGTTCGTCTTGTCTGGTAGTCTACGTGTGGGCTCGGTGGGGGCCAGCTTCCCTTTTGATGACGACAGTTCTTCTGCAAGCCCAGGGCTGATCGCCGATGAAGACCTATTTCGCCATATAGCACAAACCTACATTGAGAAGCATCCCATTATGAATATGGACAATCCTGACTGCCCTGGTGATCCTAACAAAAGCTTCAGAGACGGTATCACAAACTGTTGGACATAAGTAAGGTATTTTAACTAAGTGAAACTCTATTGATCTTTGGTTTGGTGTCGCAGGGGGAATGCAGGATTTCAACTACCTCAAAGGGAACTGTTTTGAAGTCGCTTTTAAATTCAGCTGCTGCAAGTATCCACCAGCTTCTCAGCTTTACACCGAGTGGACCAACAACAAGGAAGCCCTTCTTGCCTACATACAGAAAGTGAGTTGATTGGGATGTTTAGCGTGTAGAATGGCATACTGCTTGTTCAACAAAACTCAGGATTGCTATTAGATGTAAGCAGTAACTTCTTATGGATGCCAACACCTCATATGTGTAAAGAAAATGTATTTTCTGACAGTAATGGGAGAAATGAGCTTTGAAAAGCTTCGAATCAATTCAACAAAAATGATTCAGTGTGTCGAAGCGTTGGAAACGTCACACGCTGGTGACCCCTGCTGGTCAGAGCGGTGTAAATGCAACAACTCGGGCCAAACGTATGAATAACCCTTTAAGCATTTTTTTTACATATTAGCTACACTGTAAGAGCCCTAACTTTACAAAATTAATTATACTAATGTCTAATTAAAATGTATAAAACTGATCCGAGATCAGGTAAAGCGTTTGATAGATGCTTTGAGCCACTGCTTCAAAACCTTTACAAATACTTTGTTTCGAAAGTGCCCATCTCTAATTGACCGTTTCCTTCAAAATAACTTGATTCAGTCAAGTCAAATTGAGTCGTTTACTCACTTCAGTTCACTTCATTCTACATGAAGCATTTGAGGTGAGATAACTTGTTTCCTTTGAGTGGAACTATTGTCCACAATTTAATTAAATTATTATTTTTAATGATATCAAATCTTATTTTACTTCTGTTTAAGGCTCATATTGGTGTGAGAGGTTTCGTAATGACCAGGTCAGGCTTTGGTCTCCCGGATGCAACAATCTCTGTTTCTGGAATTGATCACAACATCACGAGCTGGACGTTTGGGGATTATTATCGCCTGCTGCTCCCTGGAAGATATGACATCACTGCTAGCTCACCTGGGTGATTATGTGTAGATGCTTAAAAGTAAAATGATGAGCTGGAATTAATCCATTAATGGAAATGTTCGTGTTTCCTCCAGGTACCTTTCAAATACTGTGAAGAATGTGCCGGTGATCGAAGGCAAAGCCACACTGCTAAACTTCACTCTTGAGAAACCGCTTGAGGAAATGTTAATGTTAGGTCACTCTGAACGACACACTAAAGATCTGAGCACACCAGGGCCTCCCTCCTCAAAATATCCAATCCAGTCTTTGGAATTCAAATATCATAGTTATGATCAAATGGAGATGATGTTGCAACTGTTTAGTGCTATCTATCCATCCATCACTTCTCTGAACTCTGTGGGACGGTCAGTGCAGGGCAGGAATCTTTATGTGATGGAGATTTCCACCAATCCTGGTGTTGATCAGCAAGGTGCAATTGCATACAGTCACATTTTTATATTATTTATGTGTATGTACACACTAGGTTAATAATTTTCTTAACTCTTATGCACCCTCCTATGAATTAATTTGATCAGAAATACAATACCTAAAAACCTTTTTATACATAAATATATTTTCAAATGTAATTTTGTTCCTTTAACGGAAAAGCTGAATTTTTTACGGTTTCTGTCTTCAGTGTCCCATTATCCTTCAGAAATGTTCTAATATGGTGATTTGCTGCTCAATTATTAATAAATAATTAATAATAAGATTTAATGATGACTAGACTGTACAAAAGAACAGCATTAATTTGAAATAGAAATATTTGGCAACATTGTCACTTTTGATCAATTTCATTTCAAAGTAATAATTTAAAAGGAATCAAAAGTACCAATTTCTTTTAAAATCTTAAATACCCCAAAATTTTCAATGGTAGTGTATCATGTTATCAACACTGATAATTAGATATCTTGAGCAAAAAATTAGCACAAGGATCACGTGACACTGAGGAAAATTCATAGGAATAAATGGCATTTAAAAACAAATTTAAACAGATTTTAAAAAAAAAATTGTTAATTTTTTTGCTGCATTTCTGATCAAATAAATGCAACCTTGGTGAGCAGGAGAGACTTTCAAAATATCCAAACCTTTGACTGCTAGTTAAGTTTACATTAATGCGTCCTCCCCTTACTTTAACCAGGCAAACCAGAGGTCATGTTTGTGGGTAACCTGCATGGAAACGAGTTTATCGGCCGTGAGATTCTCCTAAACCTGGTTGAATACTTGTGCCGCAATTATGACAAAGATCCATTGGTCACGCGTCTGGTCAATAGCACAAGAATTCACGTCATGCCTTCCATGAACCCAGATGGGTATGAATTCGCGCTAAAAGGTACAAGCAAAATAAACTGGCAGGTTGTTTAATTGCTCTCTTCTGTATTTACACTGATTTTTTTTTTTTTTCTCGTAGCTCACAAGGAACGGGTCTCAGGAGACCAGAGTATTATTGGACGCAGTAACAGTCACCGTGTTGACCTGAATGCGAACTTCCCTGAACAGTCACAATCGAAGAACACTGTTGAAGCAGAAACTCAAGCAGTGATAAACTGGATCAAGGCCCATTCCTTTGTGCTGTCTGCAAGTATTCGTGGAGGTACAGAAAATGTACCAAGTTTCTTAATGTTAATTAATATTTTTTAAAACTGAACTGCCGTTGTTGTCTGCAGGGTTTAGGGGAGTCGTGTATCCGAGTTCGCTTGACTCCACGGATGAGAACATGTTTAAATCAGTCGCAGAAGCCTTTTATTTGGTGTGTGTTTTGGATGCTGTATATATCATGAATTGTTTAAAATTAAAATTTACTGACTCGCTTTATTGTTTCCAGCAATCTCAGGCTTTTCAAGAGCCCCAAGCTTGCGACGTGTCAAGAACCAGAGAGAGAAAGCGCTCAAAGCAACGTCGCCCTGCGGTCACAGGTCAGATTTAAGCGTAATCGCTTATCAAAGTCATAATTAAAGAAAATATATGTATTTACAATAGCCTTAATTCAGTATTTTCAGCCTCATTTCCTACAGTCTTCAGTGATCCTTCAGAAATCATTCATGCTGA
This sequence comes from Pimephales promelas, assembly GCF_016745375.1. The sequence continues at coordinate 15,606,877 of NW_024121210.1, forward strand.
TTTACATTTAATCATTTAGAAGGATCTTAAGCAACTTATTTCTGAGAACAATAGAAGCAATCAGACCAGCAAGAGTGCAACGATTTACAAGTGCTGTAGTACAGTTAAAACATTGCAAGGTTTTTTTTTTATATATATCAGAAAAACATTTACTCCTTTAACATTTATTCCTGTGATCAAAGCTGAATTTACAGCATCATTACTCCAGTCTTCAGTGTCACATGATCCTACAGAAATTATTATAATATGATGCTCAAGAAACATTTATGATTATTATCCATGTTGAAAACAGTTTTTTTTTTACATTTTTATTTCAGGATTCTTTGATGAATAGAAAGTTCAAAAGAACAGAATTGATCTGAAATGGAAAGCTTTTGTAACATTAATCACTAACATTCAAAAGTTTGGGGTCAGTAAGAATTTATTTTTTGTTTTTGAAAATACTTTTATTCATCAAGGATGAGTTAAATTGATCAAAAGTTACAGTAAAGACATTTATAATGTTAGAAAAGATTATATTTTAAATAAATGCTGTTCTTTTAAACTTTCTATTCATCGTAGAATTTTGGGGGGGAAAATGGTACACGACTGTTTTCAACATTGAAAATAATAATTTATGTTTTTTGAGCATAAAATCAGCCTATTAGAATGATTTCTGAAGGATCATGTGACACTGAAAACTGATGTGTAATCAGCAACAGTAATGATGTTAAATTCAGCTTTCAAATTACTTTTTAAAATAGAAAACGGTCATTTTAAATAGTCATAATATTACCGTTTGTCATTTTTTTGTCATCAAATAAAGCAGCCTTGGTGAACAGAAGAGACTTCATTTAAAAACATAAATCTTACTGATCTAAAACTTTTGACCTTGATACTGACCCCAAATCATTATTTTATTACATTTTGTTCCAACATTGTATTTGCCTTCTGCACACTGGTAGGAACTGATATGCTGACTTGGGCGTATCAAGGCACTGACACGTTAGCCGTTAGCATCGGCCTGAGCTGTGAGCTGCTCCCACCGGAGGATTCGCTCTCAGAATACTGGGAGAAGAATCACAAAGCGCTCTTACAGTTCATTCAGCAGGTGACTCATTTTTAATCATGTCGCATTGCATTTCCGATGAGCTAAACATGTGCATGGTTTATGTGATGTCCCGTATGTCAGGTTCATATGTTTGTGAGGGGTGTGGTGACTGATAGTCAGTCTGGAAAAGGCATCGCTAATGCCACGGTTGTGGTGGAAGGCTCGGGTCATCAAATCCGCACCAGCCGCACAGGCCAATACTGGAGACCCCTCGCTCCTGGTTCTTATCATCTCACAGCCTCTGCTCCAGAGTGAGCCCTTACCCTTCAACAGAAATCTCCCAGTTATAAAATGGGTCAGCCATTACATTTCTTGTGCTATTTCTATTCCCCCAGTTATACTCCGATGTCGGCATCCGTCCGGGTGTTGACGTCTCGGGTGGAGCAGGTGGACTTTAAGCTGACCAGAGATGCATTGCAGCCATCTAGCGTAGAACAGAAGGACTTTGAGAAACTGGTGGAGCAGCTTTTAGTCCCTGGCGGGCTGGATCGGATGGTCCGCGGCCTTCTACCCGCTCAGACCCTGGAGTACCGAACCTACAAGGAACGCTCCGAGTTCCTGAGAGGACTGACATTAACCTTCCCTCACATCACACGGCTGTACAGGTATGTAATCCTGAAGATGTGTCTTTATCAAGTGGTTGGCCGTGCTTGCTGAGAACTTGGAGAATGAAATGTGTTTTTTAGTGCCCACCTGCCATACCAACCCACTCAGAACACCCTAGCCAAGCATCACGCACATTTTTTGTAGTTATGTGATGCAAAATAAGTTCATTGAATGGAGCCAGACCGATATTATCGGCCGATATTAGGCATTTTCTAAAATATCGGTATCGGCAGTAATAATAGCCGATAAATGAATAGTTCAAAAATAAAAAAATCGGACGAATCACGCTTCAACCGTGTCATGAGTGTTGTCAAAAAGTGCAGGGAAAGGGATAAGCAAGCTGACATAATTATAAGGTAGCTTATAACTGTAAGGCAATGTAGGGACTAATTGTTAGAACTTATTTTGATGTTTTGTTGTGACAATAGAAACAAGTTTCTTTTTAAAATGCATTATCATATTATTTTAGTTAAAACTCATAAATAAATACAAATAACTAATGTTATGGAAATCTGTTAATATTTTGTTGCGCGTTTCTGAAATAAGAATAATAATAGTATCGGCCGATATATCGGATTTTAAAACCAACAAATATTTGTATCGGTATCGGCCTTCAAAATCCTTTATCGGCCGGGCTCTAGTTTTGATGGAAAATATTGTGAAACTTCTAATGTCATGGTTTAAATCGTCACTTTTTTTTCTCTTGGGGTCAGTTTGGGTCAAAGCACTGAGTTGAGAACTATATGGGCCCTTGAGATCGCTGGCAATTTGAAGATGTCTCAACCCGCCGAGCCCAAGATCCGCTTTGTGGCCGGAGTCCATGGGGATGCGGCGGCAGGTCCAGAGCTACTGCTCGAGTTTGCTTCTGCTCTCTGCCTCAACTATCGCAGGAATCTCGCCATCACCAAGGCAAGCTTCACAAAACATTGTGTCCTCTTAGTAGTCCTCTGTCCTCTATAGTAGTTACTCTCACCTTATATTATTTCCAACACCAGCCCTGCGTTTGCTCACAGAAGTTGAACGGAAAGTTTCCAGAGGGAGTGCAAAATGTGTATATGCATGATGTATGTACAGTATATGACTGATTCTGCAATGTTGTCACATTTTAACAATTTTTGGCTGGATTTTGCGAACAAAAAAGGTCCATTGTACCCCTTTTCCACCAAAAAAAGAACTGGTTTGGATTGGAACTGGTGCTGGTTTGGAGTTGGTTCAACTTGCGAACCGCTTCAGAACCTATTTGTTTTTCCACTGACTAGAGCGCCCAGGGAATGACGTCGTTACCTCGCCATTAGCTAGAAACGCTTGCAAATACAACATTTACTTTAGGATTATCTCTAACTCGTATACCAAGAAAGCTTTAAAAACAATTGAAATATGTAAGTCTTTTAATCTTTCTCGTTTGATATGTAATTTTTACTGATAAGTTATGGACCCCTGTAATTGGGCCTTTCCATTTATTTGTTCTATATTGTGACTTTTCTTCTTTGCTTATAATGTCTTCAATAAAAAAATAACAAAAATAGAAACGCTTGCGTTAACTTCAAGCATAACCATTACAAAGGCGGCCTCCATCGTGTTTCTGCAAATGTTTCTCTTGGCTTTGCGATCCTTTATTATGGTCAGAAAAGATGTTTAGAGCACACCTAAACCCCGACGTAAGCATGACGCGGTAAAAGAACGGTTCTAGTCTGGCCGAGAACCGGTTCTTTGGCTGTCGAAACACAAAGAACTGGTTTGCGCGCAGGCACCGGCTCCGAACCGGCTCTCAAAATGCTTTGGCGGAAAAGGGGCTTATGAAAAGTTGAGCAACGTATGAAGCGCAGCTCATGTAGAAGTCACTTTCAAATCAAAGATGATTTCTGTTGGTGAATCCAATCAATTTGTATGACCAACTTGAAAATGTGAAATCTGCTTGGGGAACTCTTTTGGCCTTACGCAAAACTCCTGATCACCGATCGAAACGACTGGATTTCGTCCATGTAATTTCGCAGTGGAATATTAAATGTAACCGGACCTTTAGGATTGGTCTGGTGTGCATTTATGATAGCGTTCATGTAGACGGCTTACTAGGTTTTGGGACGGAGTTTGTGTACCTGTCATCACTCCAGTTTTTGTGCCGTTCCTCTTAGCTGGTTGACCGGAGCAGGATCCTGATTCTCCCGTGTGTGAACCCTGATGGTAGGGAGCAGGCACTTGAAGGAGTCTGCTCTTCCAGTGTTGGGCACACCAATGCTCGTGGAATAGATCTGGATACTGATTTCTTCTATGGTCAGTCAACACTCTGCGTTGAAATGATGTCATTAACAAAATATTGTGAAGTGTGTCAGTGAATATGACATTTGTATTTATACTTAGGCAATAAATCAGTGCAGCCAGAGACCCGTTCAGTGATGGATCTGATTTATGGAGGGGGTTTCTCTCTCTCAGTAGTGCTGGATGGAGGCTCTCTGTTGGCCACGTATCCATATGATAGACCTATTGAGCATGGTAACCAACAGCACAATATTTATTTATATATGTTACTATTACCCATTCGTTGTGTTGGATCCTAACTCCGCTTTTTTTTTTTTGGAAATAGGCTCATTTTACAACTCCCGCAGAGTTAGAAAATCGGCTGAATGGATTCGAAAACAGTACTGGGCGAGTTGTAAAATGAGCCTATTTCCAAAAAAAGTGGGTTAGTTCACCCAAAAATGAAAATTGTCAATAATGACTCTCCCTCATGTCGTCCCAAGCCCGTAAGACCTCCATTCATCTTCAGAACACAGTTTAAGATCGTTTAGATTTAGTCTGAGGGCTTTCTGTCCCTCCATTGTAAATGTATATGGTATACGGTCCTTGTCCAGAAAGGATCATCAAAGCAGTCCATGTGACATCAGTGGGTTAGTTACTATGTTTCGAAGCATCGAAAATACATTTTGGTCCAAAAATAACAAAAACAACGACTTTATTCAGCATTGTATTGTCTTCTGGTTCTGTTGTGGATTCACATTCAGCCACATTCAATGCAGCTAACATGTGTCCTTCGGTTGCAGTCTGAGGGAGACGCATGCTGTACAAAACAGTCTTCACAAACATGTCTAAGGATTTCCACACTGAGGAAGACTTTTTCTTCCTTTTTTCTTTTTTTTTTTGCCCAGCCGTATTTATTTGAACCCGAATACACGGACTCGCCAGACACACGTCAGCAGCGTCACTGAACGCGGACCCACAACAGAACCGGAAGACAATACAATGCTGAATAAAGTCGTTGTTTTTGTTATTTTTGGACCAAAATTTATTTTTGATGCTTCAAAACATTGATGTCACATGGACATCAATGGAGGGACAGAAAGCTCTGACTAAATCTGAAATATCTTAAATTGTGTTTTGAAGATGAACGGGCTTGAGACGACATGAGGGTGAGTTATTAATGACATCATTTTCATTTTTGGGTGAACTAACCCTTTAAATATTAAACTCCGTTATAAAAACCTGCACAGTTCATAAATGAGTGATTGGGCTTATGATTTTCACCCAGAACAAAACGAGGAGACGTTGAGATATTTGGCTTCCTTGTATGCCAATAGTCATCCTTTCATGCACTTGGGTAACGTGAAATGTTCAAAAAAGTCAGGTAATGTTGAAAAGCAAAAAAATTTACATAGCAATAAAAAATCCCAAAACATGATATGAAGATGACTTCATCATTCTTAAACTCCACAGTGACAATCCCAGGAGGGATCCTGAAGGGTGCGGATTTCAGTTCTCACACTGGCAGTATGAAGGTATTGGATCATTTGAGATTGTCTGAATGGCAGATTTTTGTTTTTAATTAGAGCAAGACACTTAAATAAAAAATAACTAAATAACTAACTAACTAACTAACTAACTAGAGCCCGACCGATAAAGGATTTTGAAGGCCGATACTGATACAAATATTTTTGGGTTTTAAAATCCGATGTTCCGATATATCGGCCGATATTTTATTTATTTATTTGAAACTGGACATGATAGTCACAAATTTTGTCATGCTTATTTGAGTTTAGAGAACTGATGGGGATGTTCTTTTAATTGTTATTCAAGCAATGTATGTCTCGTGACAAACTCAACGAGTGTTGGCAACAGGAACGGTGTAGAGTGCCCTCTGGTGGACAAACTATAAAACTCCAACACTCATGGCATGGTTCAAGCGTGTTTCGTCCGTTTTTATTTTATTTTTGAAATATTCGTTTATCCGCCATTATAACTGCCGATACCGATAGTTTGGAAAATGCCTAATATCGGCCGATAATATCGGTCTGCCGATATATCGGTCTGGCTCTAGTTTTTATGTTTGTAGATTGTTCTTGATGATGACGCTTATGACTTGCTTGTTGGGACTCATTCATGTATTTATCACAATGTACATCAGTATCACAATGTACATCGATCGGATCACAAGCGGACGATACTAAATAAATTCGTAAACGGGGTCTAAAATGCTTTGCGCTTGTCTACTTTCAACCACTTCCAGAGGTGTTTAAAAACCCACTCAACCCGATTGCTTTCGTAGTGTAAACGCGCATGTGTTCGAACAGCCGCTTAAAGACCGCCTGCTCTCCGTCTACTGACCTAATGCGAAAAACGTTATAAGAACGGGATTTAAACTTTGTTGGCTGGAGACCCATGATTGTGCTTGGTTCGTTTTTCATCTTCAAAACATGAAAAATCATTCCTGATATCTAACACGCACTTACAGCATTTGGTGCGGTCTTGTGGCTGTCCGAGCCGAAACCAAAGCTCTAGCTCTCCGTATGTTTTTCCGTCGAGTTCATATGTAAATTGCATAACTGTTTAAAATGCAGAACTGTTTTAAATGATCAAGCGTTCGCTCTAGTTCACCAAAATGAAATCTGTCATTTAGCTCAGTTATCTTCTAATCTTTTACTCCAATCTTATTTTCTGCATATCTCTTCTTATGTCTTTTTTTAAAGAAACTACGAATGTTTCTCTTTCAGGACTTCAGTTTGGATGTGGGTGTTTGCCCTGAGATCACAGTGTACACTGGCTGTTGTTTGTTCCCACCTGAACGTCAGCTCTTCTCGATGTGGATGGAAAACCGAATGCCTCTTTTCCGCATGCTGCTGGAGGTGGACACGCTCAAACTAACTTCTCATCTTCTCAAAATATAGCCAGACATACTTATTTAAACCTATGTTTTCCTGAAGGTTCACAGAAGTCTGAGTGGTTTTGTGAGGGATAGTAAAGGCCACCCGGTGTCGGATGCTGTTGTGATGGTGAACGGCTCTGTGACTGTTCACGCAGACAGTCAGGGTCACTTCACCACTCTCGTGGCTCCAGGCACACTTCAGCTGCAGGTTCAGGCCCATGGATATCAGCAAGTGCTCCAGCAGGTGTGTTTTAGTAGCTAACGGTGTGTGTATATATGAAGAGTTCAGATGCAAAAGCCTCTAAATGCCATTTGAAATATTCTTCTTTAATGATGATCTTTATCAAACTTGTATATTTAAGTTCAGTAATTTCACTTAAATAACAATTAATAGGTAATTATCATTGCCATTGAAGTGAAATCACTGAACTTAAATATACAAGCTTGATAAAAATGATCATTCTAGAAGAAAATTTTAAATGGCACTTAGAGGCTTTTGCATCTGAACTCTTTATATATATACATACAGATGATTTTGGCTTAATAAAACTAACACAAGATAAATTAAAGCTGCAGTCCGTAGCTTTTTTTGGGGTTAAAAATGATCCAAAATACATAATTGAGAAAATGCATAACCAGTCAGTGTTCAAAACTCTGCTTGCCTTAGCTTGATTTAAAGCGGTAAGCTTGTAATGTTTTTAACTCGAGTGGTACTGTAGTGTAATAAAAGATAAAATATTAAGCTGAAATGATCACGCTGCTTCTGTCCAGGTTAAACTGCACACATTCTACAATTCTCTCATTCTCCGTCTGTGGTTTTAGGTGAATATATCCTCAGACAGAGTGACCAGTCCCATTGTGATTGACTTCACAGCAGACAGGGCTCCCCTCAGCCGGGGAGTGTTTGTCATTGCCACAGGTAAATCTTAACACTTGTTCTCATTCCAGTGATCTCATTGGTCAAAAGAAGTTGATATTAAATTAAGTAGCTATTATGCTTTTCTCCCTGAAATACCTCTATTGTAGTCTTAAAGGAGTAGTTCACTTTTGAAAAAACTTTTGCTGATAATTTACTCACCCCCATGTCATCCAAGACGTCCATGTCTTTCTTTCTTCAGTCGAAATGAAATTAAGGTTTTTAATGAAAACATTCCAGGATTTTTCTCCATATAATGGACTTCAGTGGGAACCAAACCAAATGTCCAAATGACACTTTCAGTACAAACTGCAAACTTGTTCAAAGGGCTTTAAACGATTCCAGACGATAAATAAGGGTCTTATCAAGCGAAACGATCGCTCTGTTCTGTGGTGCACGTTCGTGACTCTCCTGTTCGAACTAAATGAACAAATCTTTTTCCGAATCAATTCGTTCGTTTCTTTCACCGAATGAACCAAATGACTCGGGAAAAAGACTTGTTCATTTTGATGAACGAGTTCGAACAGGAGTGTGTTACAGAACAGAGCAAGGCGAGCGTTTGAGCTTATAAAACTTAAACTTTGTTATTTATTTATAAAATGAGTGATCGTTTCGCTTGGTAAGACTCTTATTCATCATCTGAAATCGTTAAAAGCCCTTTGAACAGTTTGCAGTTTGCACTGAAAGTGTCTTTTGGACCTTGAACTGTTTGGTTCCCATTGAAGTCCATTATATGGAGAAAAATCCTGGAATGTTTTCATCAAAAACCTTAATTTATTTTCGACTGAAGAAAGAAAGACATGGACATCTTGGATGACATGGGGGTGAGTACATTGTCAGCAAAAGTTTTTTCAAAAGTGAACTACTCCTTTAAAGGCACAAAATGTAAGATTTGTGGATTTAAAATAATGCAAAAACCCCTATAAAAATGTTATATATTGATATAGTTGATTTGTGTACTTATGTTATCCCAAATGTTTCCAAGATGAGATAAATCCATTTACTATTTTACTTCTATGGAAACACCAAAGATGTTTTAATATATTATGTGTTCTATTAGACAGGTGAACAACTGTTTGGATACCTTTATCAGAAAACGAATTTTTGAGTTTTATAGCTCGACACGGTTTGTTTTATTGTTTGAATCTTTTGTTTTACTGCGAGTAACATGTTTGCATCATGCGTGTTACACTAGTTTTTTTGTGGCGGCTAACATAGCATAGTCAAAGAGCTTTATTTGTAGTAACAGTAATACAGCATTTTCTTCACCATACAATTTTTTTTTTTTTTATAAACTGCATGCTGTTTAGCAACAAAAGTCACCCAGCTTTTATTAATGTGATATTCTATTATCAATCTGGCTTACTGGAGTGTGCCATTCAACACACTCGAGCGTATCTTTGTTATAAATTCAGGTCATAATAATTATGAGCTAAGCATTTGCTACTTGTCAAACTCCCTCTGAGTGAACTGATGAATGACTTGAATGAAAGGACTCCTATAAAAATGTCGTAGTAAACTGTCCTTTATCCTCGTTTAGCCTCTTTGATGAGCATCTTGATCTGCGCTCTCCTCATCTGGCACCTTCGCTCTGCCAAGTTCAGCCGCATTCGAGACGGGGTTCGTTGGTTGCGTCGCAAAAGGGGAGACCTCCAAATGGAGGCGATGGCTTCAGAGAAATCACCCTTGCGAGAGGAATTTCTGGATGAGAGCGAGAGTGAGGATGACCCGTTCTTTGTGGAGCCAAGATGAATGTACGGTCACAACGTTTAATAAAATGTCACTGTCTTTATGCTCAGTAAGTCAAATGACTTTCCCACTACATTCATTCATTCATTCACTATGTATTTAATATAAATATATGCATTTACCAGTCTTGTTACAAGAGCCCGACCGATAAAGGATTTTGAAGGCCGATACCGATACAAATATTTTTCGGTTTTAAAATCCGATATATCGGCCGATATTTAAAAAAAAAAAAAAATCAGAAACGTGCAACAAAACATTAACAGATTTCCTCAACATTAGCTATTTGTAGTTAATTATGAGTTTTAATTAAAATATGATGATGCATTTTAAAAAGAAACTTAAAAGATTGGCATGGGGTACTTTCCATAAGATCATCTTTCAATGCAAATCAAACCAGCTATTAGGCTAACTGAAGTAAAACCATGCCGATCTCTAGGTGTGGTGGAAGGTGTGTGATGATGTGGGGATATTTTAATCCCAAAGGCCAAGGGAACTTTATCAGGATGCATATTATCCTGGATCCATGAAATAACTGGCTTTTAAAAATAAAAATCTGCCTGACTCTATGGGAATTTAACATAGGGGGGCAATGACTTATGCACCCTGTATTTTAAGGAAAACATTTATTTATTTATGATACATTATTCATTCACAAAGAACATTTGCGTCCTTAAAGGTTGGAGTTTTCCTCATTTTTCTAATTAAGGCATTAAGATCAATATCCAAAAGATGATTTTTTTTTTTATTCCTCTTTTTAGACAAATTTAGCATGGGTGTCCAAACTTATTCACATCACTGTATGTGGTGGACCCATTACTTAAATGAAATGTGCACAGATACGTATTTTAAATATTGTAATATTCCAATGGGGAAAAAAACATGCAAGTTTTGATTTCATGGCGACATTAAAGCCTGCTTCTGCTCGACCCTATACAGAGCATGGGCTAATCTTGAATTTGGTTGTCACTCGGGGCCAGGGGGCGTTTCATCAGTACTGGGACACAAGAACCCCCCAGCAAATGGTTCAGAGTGTGAGTGTTCACGATTCAGTTTGATTCATTTTGGCAAAGCGGTTTGACTGGCTCGATCTGAGTGATTTATTTGCGAATCTTTAATTCTAAACAGCTGATTGAGAAAACCCAAATTGATTGTTGAAATATTAGCAGAGAGAAATTATTCTGGTGTCAGTATAGTATTCCAATTGCCAAGGATTATCTGTAATATTTTACTGGGGCACAGTAAAAACACAGGCTCATGTTCCAGTAAAGAGAGTCTAGTGAAGCCACTGTTGGACTCAAGTATATAACCGTATTTTGTTGCTGTGTGAACGTGGCCTGTAACCACAGAAATACCTGATATCATGGAGCAAAAGCAGACAAGCATCGATCACAATTTCTTAAGGAAGTGTTCAAATCTCGGATGGTACATTTAGATCGTTGGCTGTTGAGTGCTGGATCAGTCTGAGTATTCAGGAGGGAAGGAGCTGATGGAGAAGCTAAGTAATGCAGGGAGTCCCATCACACTCATTTCCTGTAAGTGGTGAGAGAGATGAGAAAGTACATGTGCTGCTGAGCTGGTTTATGAGATCAGAAGATGAAACCATTTCAAAATTTTATTTAAAAACTATATGGGATGGGATATAGCAACACTTCAACCTCGTTTCGGGATCTTATGATTCTGTGGCTTTATTGGCTCTCGCTAAAATTAATAAATCCTGCAAGCTCACGCTGTGTTCGCAGGATATGCAAGCTGAGGAATTCACTCTCTGTTCATGTTTAAGTGAAGCTCACAGCTGTCTATTACTCCTCCCACTGGGCTAACTGGGCCTTTCTGTCTGCAAGAGAAGTGCTATTGATTTGCTAAACTTCATTTGAGCGTGTCACAATCTGCTTAAACACTTTCTCCATGGGTCAGGAGCTCAATGCGACGGGTGTTTGGTTCAAGTATAATAGTGCAGTAGATATTAAAGATCTTTGAAGAGGGGAAGAATATCGAATGACCGTTTTAATAATCTCTTGAATGGGAAGAATATGCGATTTATCAGTGACCGTTTAATCAAAATATAACTTCCCCTCTTTTTGACATGAAAACCTGTCACCATAATCGAATAAAAGTTTTGACATGGCAACTTTAAGCTTTGTCTTGTTGCTATTGAATATTGCAGTATTTTATTATATATAAAATATTTAGGGATTTATTTGCAAAACTATTTTATTTTTAATTCATGTTTACTTTTATTGTTTAATCAATTAATGTGATTAATTTCGATTTAACAATCTCTAACTATATATATATATACACATACAGTGTATATATATATATATATATATATATATAATCTTACATTAATTATAAATAAAATTAAAGCTGCAAGCAGCATTTAGCGGGGTTCAAGCAGTTTAGGCCTTTAAGGCTTTTAAGCACAAAAGCATCAAAAGACATTAAGTTTTAAGTTTCAATAATGGCAATTTGCTATAGGGTATACATTGTTTTTAATATTTTTAACAATTATAGCGCCACCTATAGTCCGATCTCCATGAAACTTTGCATGCTTGTTGAATACGTTATGACACATATGCTCATCAATTTTTGTGAAGTTCTGACTTTTCCTTTAGGATTTATAGGCTTTTGGGTGCATTTTGTCATGCCCCCTTTTTTAAATGACCCTGTTATAGCAAAACAAATGACAAAGTTCAACTTTTTTTGATAATTATTGATCTAGAGAGTCCAAAGAATTGTCCCAGACTGGTCTGGTTCCGATCGGGCAAAAAACCAGGGACTAGTTCGCAAAAGTAGGTTTTTAACATATTCGTGAATATTTAACGAACGATTTGATTGACAGCAATGGTTCTTGAGGCAAAGTTGTTCAGCATGAGGAGATCTATCAATAGATATACATATTGTGGGGGTGTGTGCAACACCACGTGATAACAGAGCCATAAAACTCGTTAGCGCCAACTAGTGGCCGATTTCTTTCAAAATTCTTACAGACCTCTAGGGGCATGATTCAAACATGCCCAACGAGTTTCGTTCCGATCGGCCTTCGTTAACCTTGTTTTATAGGTGCTCAAACTTCATTGGCCGATGGCGGCCATGTTTTTTGAGATACACCAATGTCCTCATACACATACATGGGGCCTTGGACAAAGACACTGCATACCAATTTTCAAGTCAATCGGACTAACGGTCAGCTGGTCAGAGCTCTTTTTTAGTTTTATTCGTTTTCTAGCGCCACCTAGTGTTCCATCGTGGCGATTTTTTTACTGTGACCTCAAATTGAGCTTATACATATGTGTACCGAGTTTGTTGAGGATATCTCATTTACTTCTCGAGTTATAGCCATTTTAGTAAAATAGGCTCCTCCCACAACATTTATTTTGCACCCCCTAGCGACCGCAAAGAGACTTTTTCAACATTTTTTTGATAATTATTGATCTTCAGACTCCAGAGAACATTCCTGCACTGGTTTGATTCCGATCGGGCAAAAAACCAGGGACTAGTTCGCAAAAGTAGTTTTTCGACAAAATTCAAAATGACGGAAAATCTATCATGACGGAAATGAAATCGGAGATATACATTTTTTTCATCAGGTGACCAGCTTTCCAATGATATAAGACACTTGAGCGTACGACTTACGGTCTAGGAGTTATGAGCAGTTTCGCGCAATTGGTTGCTATAGCGCCACCTATGGGCCAATCGGGGTCATAATTTGATAACCTCTCCTCGATTTTTGTACTACCATCTGACAAAGTTTCAGAGCTCCAGCACTTACGGTTTGGGCTGCACGATGCGTTTTAGGGGAGAATAATAATAATAATTAAAGCTGCAAGCAGCATTTAGCGGGGTTCAAGCAGTTTAGGCCTTGAAGGCCTTTAAGCACAAAAGCATCAAAAGACATTAAGTTTTAAGTTTCAATAATGGCAATTTACCATAGGGAATACATTGTTTTTAACATTTTTAACAGTTATAGCGCCACCTATAGTCTGATCTCCATGAAACTTTGCATGCTTGTTAATGATGTGATGACACATATGCTCATCAATTTTTGGGATGTTCTGAGTTTTCCTTTAGGATTTATAGGCTTTTGGGTGCATTTTGTCACGCCCCCTTTTGTAAATGACCCTGTTATAGCAAAACAAATGTCAAAGTTCAACTTTTTTTGATAATTATTGATCAAGAGAGTCCAAAGAATTATCCTAGACTGGTCTGGTTCCGATCGGGCAAAAAACCAGGGACTAGTTTGCAAAAGTAGGTTTTTGACATATTCGTGAATATTTAACGAACAATTTGATTGACAGCAATGGTTCTGGAGGCAAAGTTGTTTGTCATGAGGAGATCTATCAAATGCAATTGCATTTCGTGGGGATGTGAGCAACACCACATGATTACAGAGCCAAAAATCTCGTTAGCGCCAACTAGTGGCCGATTTCTTTCAAAATTCTTACAGACCTCTAGGGCCATGAGTCAAACATGCCCATCGAGTTTCGTTCCGATCAGCCTCCGTTAACCTTGTCTCATAGGTGCTCAAATTTTTTACAGCCAATACTGGCAATTTACCATAGGAAACATATGGTTTTAAAGCTTTTTAACAGTTATAGCGCCACCTATAGTCCGATCTCAATGAAACTTTGCATGCTTCTTCGGCATGTTATGACACATATGCTCATCAATTTCTGTGAAGTTCTGAGTTTTCATTTAGGATTTATAGGCTTTTGGGTGCAATTTCTCACGCCCCTTTTCTAAATGACCATTTAACACCATGCGCAAATTTAAAAAGTTCAACATTTTTTTGATAATTATTGATCTAGAGAGTCCAAAGAATTATCCTAGACTGGTCTGGTTCCGATCGGGCAAAAAACCAGGGACTAGTTCGCAAAAGTAGGTTTTTAACATATTCGTGAATATTTAATGAACGATTTGATTGACAGCAACGGTTCTAGAGGCAAAGTTGTTCATCATGAGGAGATCTATCGAATGATATGCATTTCGTGGGGATGTGCGCAACAACACGTGATTACAGAGCCATAAAACTCGTTAGCGCCAACTAGTGGCCGATTTTTTTCAAAATTCTTACAGACCTCTAGGGCCATGAGTCGAACATGCCCATCGAGTTTCGTTCCGATCGGCCTCCGTTAACCCTGTCTCATAGGTGCTCAAACTTCATTGGCAGATGGCGGCCATGTTTTTTGAGATACGCCAATGTCCTCAGACACATACATGGGCCTTGGTTCAAGACACTGCATAACAATTTTCAAGTCAATTGGGGTAAAGGTCATGTGGTCATAGCCCTTTTTATGTTTTTTTAATGTTATAGCGCCACCATGTGGCCAATCAACGCCGTTTTTTACTGTGACCTTAAAATGTCCTCCTACACAAGTGTTTTGAGTTTGGTGAAGATATCTCATTTACTTCTCGAGTTATAGCCATTTTTGTAAAATAGGCTCCTCCCACAACGATCAATTTGCGCCCCCTAGCGACCCTGAATACAAATTTCAACATGTTTTCGATAATTATTGATATTCAGACTCCATAGAACATGTATGCACTGGTTTGGTTCCGATCGGGTAAAAAACCAGGGACTAGTTCGTAAAAGTAGTTTTTCGACAAAATTCAAAATGGCGGAAAAATTTGCATACCGGAAATGAAATCGGAGATATACGTTTTTTTCGTCAAGTGACCAGCTTTCCAACGATATAAGACACTTGAGTGTACGACTTACGGTCTAGGAGTTATGAGCAGTTTCGCGCAATTGGTCGCTATAGCGCCACCTATGGGCCAATCGGGCTCATAATTTGATAACCTCTCCTCGATTTTTGTACTACCATCTGACAAAGTTTCAGAGCTGCAGCACTTACGGTTTGGTCTGCACGATGCGTTTTACGGCAGAATAATAATAATAATTAAAGCTGCAAGCAGCATTTATCGGTGTTCAAGCAGTTCAGACCTTTAAGGCCTTTAAGCACAACAGCATCAAAAGGCATTCAGTTTTATATAACACACATTTATCCACTGACATAATAGATGGAAAACACCATTTACAGCCAATATAGGCAATTTACCATTGGAAATACATGGTTTTTATGCTTTTTAACAGTTATAGCGCCACCTATGGTCCGATCTCCATGAAACTGTTCATGCTTCTTCGGCATGTTATGACACATATGCTCATCAATTTTTGTGAAGTTCTGAGTTTTCCTTTAGGATTTATAGGCTTTTCGGTGCATTTTGTCCCGCCCATTTAGTAAACGACCCTGTTATAGCAAAACAAATGTAAAATCTCAACATTTTTTTGATAACTATTGATTTAGAGAGTCCAGAGAATAGGCCTAGACTGATTTGGTTCCGATTGGACGTAAAACCAGGGACTAGTTTGCAAATGTAGGTTTTTAACATATTCGTGAATATTTAATGGACGATTTGATTGACAGCAATGGTTCTATTGGCAAAGTGGTTCAGTATGAGGAGATCTATCCAATTATATGCATTTCGTGGGCATGGGTGCAACTCCACGTGATTACAGAGCCAATAAACTCGTTAGCGCCAACTAGTGGCCAATTTCTTTCAAAACTCTTACAGACCTCTTAGGCCATGAGTCTAACACGCCAATCGAGTTTCGTTCCAATCGGCCACCGTTAACCTTGTTTCATTGGTGCTCTAATTTCATTGGCCAATGGCGGCCATGTTTTTTGAGATACACCAATGTCCTCACACACATAGATGGGGCCTTGGACCACGACACTGCATACCAATTTTCAAGTCAATCGGACAAACGGTCAGTTGAATTTATGTTTTTTTCACTTTATAGCGCCACCTAGTGATCAATCGTCACCATTGTTTTTGTGTGACCTCAAATTGACCTCCTACACATGTGTACCGAGATTGGTGAAGATATCTTATTTACTTCTCGAGTTATAGCCATTTTAGTAAAATAGGCTCCTCCCACAACGTTTATTTTGCGCCCCCTAGCGACCGAAAATAGAAATTTTCACTTTTTTCAATAATTATTGATCGTCAGATTTCAGAGAACATTTCTGCACTGGTTTGGTTTCGATCGGGTAAAAAACCAGGGACTAGTATGCAAAAGTAGTTTTTGGACAAAATTCAAAATGGCGGAAAATCTATCCAGGCGGAAATGAAATCGGAGATATACGTTTTTTTCGTCAGGTGACCAGCTTTCCAATGATATAAGACACTTGAGTGTACGACTTACGGTTTAGGATTTATGAACCGTTTCGCGCAATTGGTTGTTATAGCGCCACCTATGGCCAAATCGGGCTCATAATCTGATAACCTCTCCTTGATTTTTGTACTACCATCTGACAAAGTTTCAGAGCTCCAGCACTTACGGTTTGGTCTGCACGATGTGTTTTACGGCAGAATAATAAAAAGTTTTTAAAAAGTCTAATGCTGCTGCTCCATCTAGTGGACAACAGTGCTATTATCATCTACACAAACTCATACTTTAGACATTTTGAAAAGGATCCAAAGTGACTCAATTGTTACTTCAATAGATGATTCATGCTTCATGCTTACACACACACACACACACACACACACACACACACACACACACACACACACGTTTGGGATAGTTTATTTGTTATTTGAACTATAAGCATATTCATTCACATATTTATTTGTAATCTTATGATATAAAACTATATTAAAACCAGTGACAACAGTGGAATTACAGCCTTCATATACAATATGTCATATTATTAATATCATTTATCTACAACAGAATGAGAGTGTGTAGATTACACATTTTTTAAATTCAGGACCTAATGTGAGTTGTCATATTAATATTTGACTAAATGTGATTGCAAATGTTAAATTAGTGAATTAATAAAGTCATAGTATGAATTATAGTTGAGTAGTGTGACAATGACTATTTTGAACAGCAGAGGGCAGTAAAACACCACTTATTGGCTTAATAGACCATCATATTAATATCATTTTCACCTTTTTAACTGTTATATAGGCATATTTTGTCCGATCTGTCTGAAAATGTTCATGATTATTTAATGTCACGTGTTCTGACTTGTTTATTGAAGAGATCAATGCTTTCAGGGACACTGGAGTGTAGTAATAGATGGCTTCAACACAGTACATGTGTTGACGTATGTTTTACTGTGTGTACACAGTATGTTTTTTTTCATGTTATAGCGCCACCTAGTGTTCAATCGTCATTCAATGTACTTGAATATTTTACATGGCATTTTTACCCCCTTTTTTGAATGAGTGTATATTCAAAACTAATTGATGTATTCTGTATAGTTTTAAATTGTTTAATGCAAGTTTTTCACATTGACAAGTTTAAGGTTGACATTTATAATTTTTTGTATTGAATAAAATTATGTAGATTTTTTGTTAATTGTTTTTCTTTTTGTTTATTGCACTTTTGAGATATTTATCTTCTTTCTATTGATTTTTTTTTTACAAACATAGCCTTCAAATTGGGAGAGTAAGGATAATTTTGATGTGTGGCATTTGAAAATGCTCAAAAGAATGACAGCACAGCATGTACAAATGCAAAGATATACTCTAGTGAAATTGTTCTATGGCAGGTCATAAAGGGTTAACATAATATTAATTATTATAAATATTATTTCCAACATAATAAATAGATTTGAGCATTTGTTTGTTAGCCAGTGCTGGAAACTGGTTAAAAAAGATTAAAAATAACCAATGCTGTTGCTCTCTCTAGTGGACAACATTGGTTTTACAACCTACATAAACTGTTGAAATGAATGACGGGAAATTTGTTTTTTTTTAACTTATGTCTCGGGAATGATAAAGTGAAAAAATCTGAAACTCAGACCTTAGTGTTCAATGAGCCCTCTTGAACACCCATCCTGGTGTTGCTGAGTAATTGAGCTGGGAGTTAAAAGTTGAAATGCATATCTTTGTGTGCTGCGTTTAGAAGATTCAACATGGATTTCAATGTGATTCTGGTAATATAGTACAGCTATTTACCACGTTAATAGCAATTAGGTGAAAACTCAGAACAACTGAAGTGATAAACTCTGACAAAATATGATAGTGAATTGATAAAGTAATAATATGAATTATAGTTGAGTAGTGTAAAAATGACTATTTTGAACAGCAGAGGGCATTAAAACACTACTTATTTTCTTAATAGACCATCATGTTGATTTCATTTTCACCTTTTTAACTGTTATATAGGCATATTTTGTCCAATCTGTCTGAAAATGTTAATGATTATTTAATGGCATGTGTTCTGACTTGTTTTTAACAAGTCTTGTGATCTGAGCATTCATTTTAAGGCTACATGTTGAAGCCATCGATTATAGCCATCCACATGAAGTAGTTCAACTTTTTCTTATAATTATTGATCTAGAGAGTCCAGAGAATTGTACTGCACTGGTTTTAACATTATGATATGATCAGAGATGTACACACACACACCTTTGGGATATTTCTTTGTAATCTAATGTTATAAAACTATGTTAAAAACAGTGACAACAGTGGTAGTTACTCTTATCATTTATCTACAACTGAATGAGTGTGTGTAGATTTTAATTCAATATGACAGTTGTCATAGTACTTTTTGACTAAATGTGATTGTAAATGTTAAATTAGTGAATTGATAGTCATAATATAAATTATACATGACAACTTACTATTTTGAACAGCAGGGGGCAGTAAAACTCCACTTATTGGCTTAACAGACCATCATTTTCACCTTTTTAACTGTTCTACAGGCATATTTTGTCCGATCTGTCTGAAAATGTTCATGATTATTTAATGTCACGTGTTCTGACTTGTTTATTAAGAGATCAACGCTTTCAGGGACACTGAAAGTGTAGTAGTAGATGGCTTCAACACAGTACATGTTGAAGCCATCCACATGAAGCAGTTCAACTTTTTCTTATAATTATTGATCTAGAGAGTCCAGAGAATTGTACTGCACTGGTTTTAACATTATGATATGATCAGAGATGGAAAACACCATTTACAGCCAATACTGGCAATTCACCATAGGAAATACATGGTTTTAAAGCTTTTTAACAGTTATAGCGCCACCTATGGTCCGATCTCCATGAAACTTTGCATGCTTGTTAATGATGTGATGACACATATGCTCATCAATTTTTGGGATGTTCTGAGTTTTCCTTTAGGATTTATAGGCTTTGGGTGCATTTTGTCACGCCTACTTTTGTAAATGACCCTGTTATAGCAAAACAAATGTCAAAGTTCCACTTCTTTTTGATAGTTATTGATCTAGAGAGTCCAGAGAATTGTCCTAGACTGGTCTGGTTCCGATCGAGCAAAAAACCAGGGACTAGTTCGCAAAAGTAGGTTTTTGACATATTCGTGAATATTTAACGAACGATTTGATTGACAGCAATGGTTCTAGAAGCAAAGTTGTTCAGCATGAGGAGATCTATCAATTGATATACATATTGTGAGGGTGTGTGCAAACCACGTGATTACAGAGCCATAAAACTCGTTAGCGCCAACTAGTGGCCGATTTCTTTCAAAATTCTTACAGACCTCTAGGGCCATGAGTCGAACATTCCCAACGAGTTTCGTTCCGATCGGCCTTCCTAACCTTGTTTCATGGGTGCTCAAACTTCATTGGCTGATGGCGGCCATGTTTTTTGAGATACACCAATGTCCTCATAAACGTACATGGGGCCTTGGACCAAGACACTGCATACCAATTTTCAAGTCAATCGGACTGACGGTTAGGTGGTTATCTGTTTTTTCGTTTTATAGCGCCACCTAGTGTTCAATCGTCGCTATTTTTTTACTGTGACCTCAAATTGAACTCCTAAACATGTGTACCTAGTTTGGTGAAGATATCTCATTTACTTCTTTAGTTATAGCCATTTTAGTAAAATAGGCTCCTCCCACAACGTTTATTTGCGCCTCCTAGCGACCGGAAATAGAAATTTCCACTTTTTTTCAATGATTATTGATAATCAGACTCCAGAGAACATTTCTGCACTGGTTTGGTTCCGATCGGGCAAAAAACCAGGGACTAGTTCGCAAAAGTAGTTTTTCGACAAAATTCAAAATAGCCGAAAAATTTGCATACCGGAAATGAAATCGGAGATATACGTTTTGTTCGTCAGGTGACCAGCTTTCCAATGATATAAGACACTTGAGTGTACGACTTACGGTTTAGGAGTTATGAGCAGCTTTCGCGCAATTGGTCGCTATAGCGCCACCTATGGGCCAATCGGGCTCATAATTTGATAACCTCTCCTCGATTTTTGTACTACCATCTGACAAAGTTTCAGAGCTCTGGCCCTTACGGTTTGGTCTGCACGATGCGTTTTACGGCAGAAGAAAAATAATAATAATAATAAAATCGGTACAATACAATAGCAGCACTTCGTGCTTGAATAATTAAAGCTGCAAGCAGCATTTATCGGTGTTCAAGCAGTTCAGACCTTTAAGGCCTTTAAGCACAACAGCATCAAAAGGCATTCAGTTTTATATAACACACATTTATCCACTGACATAATAGATGGAAAACACCATTTACAGCCAATATAGGCAATTTACCATTGGAAATACATGGTTTTTATGCTTTTTAACAGTTATAGCGCCACCTATGGTCCGATCTCCATGAAACTGTTCATGCTTCTTCGGCATGTTATGACACATATGCTCATCAATTTTTGTGAAGTTCTGAGTTTTCCTTTAGGATTTATAGGCTTTTCGGTGCATTTTGTCCCGCCCATTTAGTAAACGACCCTGTTATAGCAAAACAAATGTAAAATCTCAAATTTTTTTGATAACTATTGATTTAGAGAGTCCAGAGAATAGGCCTAGACTGATTTGGTTCCGATTGGACGAAAACCAGGGACTAGTTTGCAAATGTAGGTTTTTAACATATTCGTGAATATTTAATGGACGATTTGATTGACAGCAATGGTTCTATTGGCAAAGTGGTTCAGTATGAGGAGATCTATCCAATTATATGCATTTCGTGGGCATGGGTGCAACTCCACGTGATTACAGAGCCAATAAACTCGTTAGCGCCAACTAGTGGCCAATTTTTTTCAAAACTCTTACAGACCTCTTAGGCCATGAGTCTAACACGCCCATCGAGTTTCGTTCCAATCGGCCACCGTTAACCTTGTTTCATTGGTGCTCAAATTTCATTGGCCAATGGCGGCCATGTTTTTTGAGATACACCAATGTCCTCACACACATAGATGGGGCCTTGGACCACGACACTGCATACCAATTTTCAAGTCAATCGGACAAACGGTCAGTTGAATTTATGTTTTTTTCACTTTATAGCGCCACCTAGTGTTCAATCGTCACCATTTTTTTTGTGTGACCTCAAATTGACCTCCTACACATGTGTATCCGAGTTTGGTGAAGATATCTTATTTACTTCTCGAGTTATAGCCATTTTAGTAAAATAGGCTCCTCCCACAACGTTTATTTTGCGTCCCCTAGCGACCGGAAATAGAAATTTCTACTTTTTTTCAATAATTATTGATCTTCAGACTCCAGAGAACATTTCTGCACTGGTTTGGTTCCGATCGGGTAAAAAACCAGGGACTAGTTCGCAAAAGTAGTTTTTCGACAAAATTCAAAATGGCGAAAAATCTATCCAGGCGGAAATGAAATCGGAGATATACGTTTTTTTCGTCAGGTGACCAGCTTTCCAATGATATAAGACACTTGAGTGTACGACTTACGGTTTAGGAGTTATGAACCGTTTCGCGCAATTGGTTATAGCGCCACCTATGGGCCAAATCGGGCTCATAATCTGATAACCTCTCCTTGATTTTTGTACTACCATCTGACAAAGTTTCAGAGCTCCAGCACTTACGGTTTGGTCTGCACGATGTGTTTTACGGCAGAATAATAAAAAGTTTAAAAAAGTCTAATGCTGCTGCTCCATCTAGTGGACAACAGTGCTATTATCATCTACACAAACTCATACTTTAGACATTTTGAAAAGGATCCAAAGTGACTCAATTGTTACTTCAATAGATGATTCATGCTTCATGCTTACACACACACACACACACACACACACACACACACACACACACACACACACACACGTTTGGGATAGTTTATTTGTTATTTGAACTATAAGCATATTCATTCACATATTTATTTGTAATCTTATGATATAAAACTATATTAAAACCAGTGACAACAGTGGAATTACAGCCTTCATATACAATATGTCATATTATTAATATCATTTATCTACAACAGAATGAGAGTGTGTAGATTACACATTTTTTAAATTCAGGACCTAATGTGAGTTGTCATATTAATATTTGACTAAATGTGATTGCAAATGTTAAATTAGTGAATTAATAAAGTCATAGTATGAATTATAGTTGAGTAGTGTGACAATGACTATTTTGAACAGCAGAGGGCAGTAAAACACCACTTATTGGCTTAATAGACCATCATATTAATATCATTTTCACCTTTTTAACTGTTATATAGGCATATTTTGTCCGATCTGTCTGAAAATGTTCATGATTATTTAATGTCACGTGTTCTGACTTGTTTATTGAAGAGATCAATGCTTTCAGGGACACTGGGAGTGTAGTAATAGATGGCTTCAACACAGTACATGTGTTGACGTATGTTTTACTGTGTGTACACAGTATGTTTTTTTCATGTTATAGCGCCACCTAGTGTTCAATCGTCATTCAATGTACTTGAATATTTTACATGGCATTTTTACCCCCTTTTTGAATGAGTGTATATTCAAAACTAATTGATGTATTCTGTATAGTTTTAAATTGTTTAATGCAAGTTTTTCACATTGACAAGTTTAAGGTTGACATTTATAATTTTTTGTATTGAATAAAATTATGTAGATTTTTTGTTAATTGTTTTTCTTTTTGTTTATTGCACTTTTGAGATATTTATCTTCTTTCTATTGATTTTTTTTTTACAAACATAGCCTTCAAATTGGGAGAGTAAGGATAATTTTGATGTGTGGCATTTGAAAATGCTCAAAAGAATGACAGCACAGCATGTAAAAATGCAAAGATATACTCTAGTGAAATTGTTCTATGGCAGGTCATAAAGGGTTAACATAATATTAATTATTATAAATATTATTTCCAACATAATAAATAGATTTGAGCATTTGTTTGTTAGCCAGTGCTGGAAACTGGTTAAAAAGATTAAAAATAACCAATGCTGTTGCTCTCTCTAGTGGACAACATTGGTTTTACAACCTACATAAACTGTTGAAATGAATGACGGGAAATTTGTTTTTTTAACTTATGTCTCGGGAATGATAAAGTGAAAAAATCTGAAACTCAGACCTTAGTGTTCAATGAGCCCTCTTGAACACCCATCCTGGTGTTGCTGAGTAATTGAGCTGGGAGTTGAAAGTTGAAATGCATATCTTTGTGTGCTGCGTTTAGAAGATTCAACATGGATTTCAATGTGATTCTGGTAATATAGTACAGCTATTTACCACGTTAATAGCAATTAGGTGAAAACTCAGAACAACTGAAGTGATAAACTCTGACAAAATATGATAGTGAATTGATAAAGTAATAATATGAATTATAGTTGAGTAGTGTAAAAATGACTATTTTGAACAGCAGAGGGCATTAAAACACTACTTATTTTCTTAATAGACCATCATGTTGATTTCATTTTCACCTTTTTAACTGTTATATAGGCATATTTTGTCCAATCTGTCTGAAAATGTTAATGATTATTTAATGGCATGTGTTCTGACTTGTTTTTAACAAGTCTTGTGATCTGAGCATTCATTTTAAGGCTACATGTTGAAGCCATCGATTATAGCCATCCACATGAAGTAGTTCAACTTTTTCTTATAATTATTGATCTAGAGAGTCCAGAGAATTGTACTGCACTGGTTTTAACATTATGATATGATCAGAGATGTACACACACACACCTTTGGGATATTTCTTTGTAATCTAATGTTATAAAACTATGTTAAAAACAGTGACAACAGTGGTAGTTACTCTTATCATTTATCTACAACTGAATGAGTGTGTGTAGATTTTAATTCAATATGACAGTTGTCATAGTACTTTTTGACTAAATGTGATTGTAAATGTTAAATTAGTGAATTGATAAAGTCATAATATAAATTATACATGACAACTTACTATTTTGAACAGCAGGGGGCAGTAAAACTCCACTTATTGGCTTAACAGACCATCATTTTCACCTTTTTAACTGTTCTACAGGCATATTTTGTCCGATCTGTCTGAAAATGTTCATGATTATTTAATGTCACGTGTTCTGACTTGTTTATTGAAGAGATCAACGCTTTCAGGGACACTGAAAGTGTAGTAGTAGATGGCTTCAACACAGTACATGTTGAAGCCATCCACAAGAAGCAGTTCAACTTTTTCTTATAATTATTGATCTAGAGAGTCCAGAGAATTGTAATGCACTGGTTTTAACATTATGATATGATCAGAGATGGAAAACACCATTTACAGCCAATACTGGCAATTCACCATATGGAAATACATGGTTTTAAAGCTTTTTAACAGTTATAGCGCCACCTATGGTCCGATCTCCATGAAACTTTGCATGCTTGTTAATGATGTGATGACACATATGCTCATCAATTTTTGGGATGTTCTGAGTTTTCCTTTAGGATTTATAGGCTTTGGGTGCATTTTGTCACGCCTACTTTTGTAAATGACCCTGTTATAGCAAAACAAATGTCAAAGTTCCACTTCTTTTTGATAGTTATTGATCTAGAGAGTCCAGAGAATTGTCCTAGACTGGTCTGGTTCCGATCGAGCAAAAAACCAGGGACTAGTTGCAAAAGTAGGTTTTTGACATATTCGTGAATATTTAACGAACGATTTGATTGACAGCAATGGTTCTAGAAGCAAAGTTGTTCAGCATGAGGAGATCTATCAATTGATATACATATTGTGAGGGTGTGTGCAAACCACGTGATTACAGAGCCATAAAACTCGTTAGCGCCAACTAGTGGCCAATTTCTTTCAAAATTCTTACAGACCTCTAGGGCCATGAGTCGAACATTCCCAACGAGTTTCGTTCCGATCGGCCTTCGTTAACCTTGTTTCATGGGTGCTCAAAGTTCATTGGCTGATGGCGGCCATGTTTTTTGAGATACACCAATGTCCTCATAAACGTACATGGGGCCTTGGACCAAGACACTGCATACCAATTTTCAAGTCAATCGGACTGACGGTTAGGTGTTTATCTGTTTTTTCCGTTTTATAGCGCCACCTAGTGTTCAATCGTCGTTATTTTTTTACTGTGACCTCAAATTGAACTCATACACATGTGTACCGAGTTTGGTGAAGATATCTCATTTACTTCTTTAGTTATAGCCATTTTAGTAAAATAGGCTCCTCCCACAACGTTTATTATGCGCCGCCTAGCGACCGGAAATAGAAATTTCCACATTTTTTCAATGATTATTGATAATCAGACTCCAGAGAACATTTCTGCACTGGTTTGGTTCCGATCGGGCAAAAAACCAGGGACTAGTTCGCAAAAGTAGTTTTTCGACAAAATTCAAATAGCCGAAAAATTTGCATACCGGAAATGAAATCGGAGATATACGTTTTTTTCGTCAGGTGACCAGCTTTCCAATGATATAAGACACTTGAGTGTACGACTTACGGTTTAGGAGTTATGAGCAGCTTTCGCGCAATTGGTCGCTATAGCGCCACCTATGGGCCAATCGGGCTCATAATTTGATAACCTCTCCTCGATTTTTGTACTACCATCTGACAAAGTTTCAGAGTTCTGGCCCTTACGGTTTGGTCTGCACAATGCGTTTTACGGCAGAAGAAAAATAATAATAT